>CAEGAF010101937.1:0-24108 GCA_903067075.1 Micropoecilia bifurca
TTTTAAAAATGTTTAAAATACAAATGTATTTATATATATATATATATATATATAAATGATTCTTGAGAATAGGGACAAAACAGGTCCTATGGATAAAGTATAAAATTTGAGATAAGAGACGTAAGAGAAGACTTTGGAAGCAAAAACAGAAGGAGTCAAGAGAACGCAGAAAAAGGGCAAAGGAAGGCCAGAAAAGTGTAGATACCCCACCGCAGAGTCCTGTAGATTTAAATTTTGAAGAACCAAGGAACAGTACGCAGCGTGCAGCAGGGGAAAGGGAAAGATCTAGAATGAGGAAAAGGCATTCAAGACAGGTCAAAGAACTAAAAGACAAAATTCACAAGTTATCAAAAGAGAGAAGCACTCTAAAAAAGCGACTTGTACGCATAAAAGTGAAAAACAAACACAAAAAGAAAAAAATAAAAGACTCCCCTCAGACTAAGACCAAAAAGTTGCTTCAAGGGAGCAAACTAAGAAATCCATTAATCAAAAGATCATTAGTTTTCCACCATGCCTTGACTGCAAAGTTGAAAAGCAATGCCCATCATATTCCTAGAAGAAGCAAACTTGTAACAAAGCACGCACAACTTTCTTTGTCTGGTAGAATTCTCAAGAAATACCGGCTACTTCATCGGGTTCAAGAGTTTGGCTTGACTTACAAAACGCTGAGAGAAAAAATGCAAAAACAAAGGAAGCCTAATTTTCTCTAGTGCATCTCCCGGAGTGTGCACATGTTTTTGCAAAACAATTCAAGGGTGACGACTGACAAGCAAGACACCATCACCAGAAATAAAGTAAAACATCAAAGAATGATTCTAACTATCCATCCATCCATTTTCTTACACCCTTGTCCCTTAATGGGGTCGGGAGTTGCTGGTGCCTATCTCCAGCTGGCGTTCCGGGCGAGAGGTGGGGTCTCCCTGGACAGGTCGCCAGTCTGTCGCAGGGCAACACAGAGACACACAAGACAAACAACCAGGCTGAAAGAAAGGGGGAAGACATACAGCAAAGGTCGCCAGGCCGGTAATCGAACCTGCGACAGCTGCATCAAGGACTAAGGCCTCCATGGGTTGTGCTTAACCCCTGCGCCTGATTCTAACTAAAACTATGCAAAACCTTCATGGTGTATTTCTCCAACAAAACCCAAATATTAAGCTTAGCTACTGTTGAGGAAATATAACCATACTTAGTGTTTAGTTTAACTGAAAAATATAACCATTTTTTAGTGTTTAGTTAGCTGAATCTTTTACTTAAATTTTGAAGAAGTTTGTGTTCAAAAGCAGGGAAAGCCATGCCTGGGTTCAGAATGTCAGAAATTGATGGATCTACGAAAGCTCTTAGGAGGTTGTAAAATAATATATCTTTAGGAGGTAGAGGTCCTATCTTTTTAAAACATCTCGAAGGACAGGAGGGAACCCAGGTCTCAGGAGATAAAGAACCTTCAACAAACATCTGGCATGGTAAACTATTGAACTCTAAAGCTGTGAACTTTAAACTTTCAGACTGTTAACATCATATAGAGTATTTTAATATTGCATGCTTTCACTGAATATTGTATTATTTTGTTTTAGAATTAAAGTAGTCGATGATGAATGTATTTGAAAATGTTTTGTTCTGTATTAGAAAACAGGAATTGTATCTGATTACATTCTGTAGACAGTATGGTTATTGTATTAGTTTAATATCAGGGACAACTTTGGAGAGAATAACAGAGCAAAAGCATATTAATTTCGGAGATAACAGGAGAAAGCAACAGGAGAAAACCAGAGTTTCACAGATACTTGTGAAATGCTTTGATGATTGCTCTTTTGGCTCAGGAAGGAGCCAGATTGTGGAGAAACTCTGCAGGATTAAGGAGATAACATCATTTAGTGAAATAGGCCCGAGTATAGCTTAAAATTTATAACCTATTCTGGCACAATTGACCTGCAGTTTACCCGAAAATTGACTGAAATATTTGTTTAAAAGCGTACATGCGGTTTGTTACCTATTGGATGGATTAACAGGGAGTTCCAGCTATGTCTCCTTAGACATTTGCAAAGTCATAAAAGTCAGCGGGACTTTAGAGTTCTGGGTAACTTCACTCACAAAAAAAGAGAAAACATTTCTTTGATCTTCCGAACAAAATTGTAGGGAGGAACTACATTTGAAATGGTAAGGAACGGTCCCCGGTTGGTTGGGCCGAGGAACGCCTTGTTTGAATATGCGAAAATAAGGGCACTCCCACAACGGATAAGAACTGATGCACAGGAGAAAATATTCAGAAAAATAGCTGATCTGAGTTGCTTTTGCTCTGGCTCTTTTTCCCAAAGACATCTTTGACTGTTTTTTTGTCTTCTAACTCAGGTAACAATGTATGTCTCTGTGTTTTCTGTAATGCTTTGTCATGTCTGACACTTTGTTTCTGATTGGATTAAATTCTGTACTTCTGTGACGTCAACACGCAGCGTATGCCTCTGTCTCCCCACGTGGCCCCAAGACGTGGAAAGAATCTGGGACCGGGAAGGAAATAGAGCAGAATTGTATTTTTCTAAATTTAGATAATTATTCCTTTCAACACTACTCATCATTCTGTGCCTTGCGTCCTTTCCACATCACACCTATCAGAACCTCAGATCGAAAAACCTGTCTGTGTCAATACCATGAGAATGCCATGTTGATACTTGAGGTCTTAAAATCATTCAATGCTGTGGCAACCAGCAACCTTGAAGAGAGTTTCAAACTTATCGGCTGTTCTCCAGCAAGTGAGTCTTGTCTTTTGCGTGCTTGCTCCCGCTGTTTAAACAAATGCTCCAGTCTTTCTCCAGAAAAAGGGACAACACCAGTAAAATGGTCACAGTGGAAATGCGTAGAGGAGCAAACAGAAGTCGGAACTCACTTTCACACCAAACCGCAGGAATACACTGGCACCTTGTCAGAGCTTATGTGTCTCTACCAAGACAAATTAAAAAATGAGACAACCACTCATGTCCACTTGGTTCGAAATGAAACCAAGGAGTATCGGAATATGATAGCAAATTGGGATGAAAATACAGCCATTGTTCATGTTGACTTTTCTGAGGCCTGGAAATGTAAATTCAACTCAGAAGTACAAGCCTGTCACTATGGACAAAATCTCCCACAGATCACACTTCACACAGGCATGTTCTACACTGGGCAACAAAAAGCAGGATTCTGCACAATCTCAGAGTCAAAGTGTCAGGATGCTGCAGCCATCTGGACCTATATGGATCAAATCCTCACAGATATTCACATCAGATATCCAGCTATAAACAGTATCCACTTTTGGTCTGATGGTCCAAGCAAACAATATAAAAATAAAAAGAATGTCTTTCTCCTCTGTGTTGTCCCACAATGTTTGGGATTTAAGAAAGCTACATGGAATTTCTTCCCAACATCACATGGCAAGGGCGCTCCAGATGGCATTGGGGCGAAGGTGAAGAGATGTGCTGACAGTATTGTGCTGAGAGGTCAGAATATCATAGATGGCAAATTATTCTTTGATATGGTGATCAACAGCTTAAGTGGTGTCAAGCTGCAATTTGTGACAAATGAAGATTTTCAGTCTTATGAATCTCTCCTCCTGCAAACCCTGAAATCAATTACAGGAACAAGAAACATTCACCAAGTGCTAGCTCAGGGGAATGTCATCCATTGTAGGTTCCTTTCATGTTTTTGCAGAGAGCCACAGATTTGCAAGTGCTTCAGTCCCACCATTCACTCTTTTGGAGACACAACACGGGACCCAGATGTCCATGAAAGTTCAATCACTGCTAAAGCATTTTCAGAATCCTCTGGAAATGCTGATGGAGGAAATGGAGAAGGAGCCCAGCAAGACACCTAAAGGAACAACAACCACGATAGGTCCTAGTGATGTTCAAGGTGAAGACTGGCTTGTTGTGATGTATGATGGAAATTTGTAAGGCTAAAGCCTTACAAATTACAAAGAGCACGAAGGCTAAAGCCTTACAAATTGACAAAGAGCACGAAGATGTACAAGTGGAATTTTTTCATCCTCATGGACCAACTCTAAGCTTCAAGCAAAAACAAGGTCGTCGGGATGTCTGCTTTGTGCCATTTTCGGATGTCCTAGTTAGGCTGAGAAAACCATCTTCACCAGTCCGCACAAGCAGCACCAGGGGTGTTTACCGCATTTCACCAGCTGTTATGGATTTTATTGAAGGAGAATATGTGACACGTCTATTGCCTGGGGATTAAATATACTGACTTTTAAGTGATTTAGAACGATATGAATTAGTTCACAATATATTTCAAAGAGTTCTGTATTGAATATTTTTGTTTATATTCATCTTCTATGTTGATTGAAAATCATCCTCGTTGATGACTTCAGTGACAAAGGTACATTCTCAAAAATTTTGAAGATCCTTGAAATCTAAATATGGTTATTTCACATTTTTTTCTTCATGTCTTCACATTCTACAACATTTCAGCATTTAATTCTTCTTATATGCAATTTCAAGTTCAGTGTTTTCTTTTTACTTACTAGCTTGTCACCACCGTCAGTTCTGTGTCAACACCATCATGTGCCGTCAACTCCGTCAGTTATAGTTTAAGTTGCATTTTGTTTAAAATAATGTTTATTTTTTTCTTGATAGGCATTTGTTTGTGAAATCTCTGAATTCCTCTATTTGGTGCATATGTTTTTTTTTACTAATAAATGGCACTGTTCATTGTGGTGATTACTTTCAAAATTGTTTTTTGTATACAGAGTAAATAAATGTTTAAATTGTGGTATGATTAATTTTAAAAACATGAACATAACTAAAAGAATTAAGACACCAGAGAGAGTAAAAATATCAGTCATAAGTTCATTAAAAAATAATTTTATACCAATTTATTTTTGTCTGATGGTGTTTAAAAGGTTCTCAGTCAGATCCAGTAAAAATGTAATTTAAAAGAAAATGTTGCAGCTGGGAGCCTGCACCTTTGCATATTTACATTCCCAAAACATTATTTGTCATGTATGAATACATAACTTCAGGAATAAATAACATTTTTGGTGGAAGAAATTTAAAACCATTTTGCCCCTATTCTCAAGAATCACTAATAGATAGATAGATAGATAGATAGATAGATAGATAGATAGATAGATAGATAGATAGATAGATAGATAGAGCATCACATTTCTCCACGTTAATATCGATCTAAGACAGCATCTTCCTCCTCATGTCTTGATTGTAGCAAGAGTTTAAATTCTCAGGACGTGATGGAGTAGCGAGTGTTTGGCATAACTGTCAAGTTCTGGACTTGTGGCTACAGGTAATGTCGCTACTGAGCCGATGGTGAAACTAGTGCAAGTGAGGAAGGTTTAACACGATCATGCATTTTACATGACGAGTGGCAACCGCTGTCTATACTATTTAAATATAATTAAGATTAGAGCCTAAATACGTTCCATTTCCAAAACAGAAAGGCTATGTAATGTTAGCCAGCTAACAAATTACTATTGCTAGCCTAGCATATCACCTAACAGCTAGAAAAAACCAAAACTGTACCTTCGTAGTCAAACTGGTGTCATTCAGCGAGGAATTTGTCCAGTTTAGATTATGTTGATGAAGAACATTTTTTGCAAATAGTGATATATCTTCAAATCATATTTGTGGCAGCTGCTTTAGAGTCCAGAAACAGCGTTAACTACACACCGGAACTAAAGATACACTGGTTCGGGTCAAAACGGAAGTTGTCTGGCGTCATGTGAAATGGGTCCATTGGGCAGCCCTGGATTAGACAGACGTTTTCTCCCGCTCAGAGGAAACCACCGCACATTTCTTGGAGCTCTGCATGCGAGTAAAGGTGGAGGCGATGGGATTTTACGGCGCCACCTTAAGCCCCTGAACTTCACATTTTAACGGAAAAAAACGCTCAATGTGACTTGGATGTAACGAGTAACGCGACAATTTTCTAGAAATGTAGTGAAGTAGAAAGTACAGATCCTTACTGTAAAATGTAGTTGAAGAATTTCAATAAAGTAGCCATTATTACATCTACTTAAATGAAGTACAGAGACACGAAAACTCTACTTAAGTACGGTAACGAAGTACAAAGTACTTCGTGCTGTCAATCCCACCACTGATTGACACATGAGTGGTCATAGTAGAAACAATGCAATTAGCTTCTCTACTGGTATGTCCATAACTATAACAAATTTAAGTTAGTTTTTGAACATATTTTCTAATATTTTTTCAGAAGAGAACCAAATCGAAAGACTTACCACAGCAGAGCACCGAGTAGACTGAAGAATTCCCGGTTTCCTGTCGTATCTATAGGCAACCAATAGAGGGCGCTAAAACACTTGGCCCATCACCTGGCAACTACGACGCATATTTTAGCAAGAATTTCAATATCCGTTACATAAAAACAAATATTTGGTAAATGACGACTCAAGTACTGAGCAACTAACCCGAACATATGAATTAATATTTAAAAAAAAAGTCATCACATTCACATCAGAACTTCTGAACAGATATTGTAGCTGCTAAAATCCTATATTTTAGGCTACTGGTGGTTGTTCTTGAAAGGCAATTGGTTTTACGTGAGCTCAATTAAGATTCATAATGCCGATAAAGTCATTTATTGTCAGGATAATGTCCATTGTCTTACTGTTTCCATTTAGATCCACATAAATTCGACCTACATCCAAACCAAGCACAGTAGAAAACTGTTTGCCTGTCTGAACAGAATCATGGTTGACCTTAAGTAACCCATCCCCCCATCAAACACCCAGAACTCAAAATTAAATACGCCCCTGGTGGCGATAAACCCAAGAAAGGATAAAAGGCTCTTATTTATAAAAAATAAAAAGGTTTAAATGAGTTATGTGTCTTTTGAATGTCTTTGATCTGTGTAATCCTTTTGAAGTGTGATGCATGTTTTCAGCCCAGGTACCCCTTACAAATTAGTTATTTGATTTCATTGACATTTTAACCTAGTTAACCCAGTGAGCAAAACAGTCTATAACCCAAGGGTAAATGTTGAGTCCCATTTCCTGGTTCACTACTATTTATCCCCTTTTGCCTTCCAAAATCTCGCGATAGTTTCATAAATATAACTGCAATTCTCGCGTGATTTACTAAGCAGCCAATCATTGTTGAGCATCGGAGTCACTGTACCATCGTCGACTCATTTGCTGGGTATATTAGTTGGAGTGAAAAGCATGGCGATTAGAACAAGTTTGGGAGAGAAGAGCTGCAGGTCGGTTCAGTGCAACATTCTGTTTGTCTTTAATCTTGTATGATGCTGATAAAATTGTACTAACTTTAGGAAGTCTCCGGTCGTGACCTGGGGGATGAGAAACAAAACTGATTGTATGCCTTATGAACTACGGAATTGGTGAGTCATTCTATGAAGTCTTGGCGTTATCAATCCGAATCCTCTATTGCGACTCTGAACAAACAAATTGGAGAATAATGAGATGCCTTAAATATTTATTAAAATATTTGCCTAGCTTGATGTTTTTCTACATTGTTGATTTTGTATGGAGCATATTTATTGACTGTTATGGCATCAACGAATCCCAAAAATGTTGGGACATGGTCACTTTTACCACTGTGTGGCGTCTCCCCTTCTTAAAACACTAAACAGACGTCTGGGGACAGAGGAGACCAGTTTCTCAAGTTTAGAAATAGGAATGTTCTCCCATTCATGTCTAATACCGGCCTCTACTACAGAAGGCCCAAGTATTGGGCCTTCTTTGTCGCACCTTCCTCTTTATGATGCGCCAAATGTTTTCTATAGGTGAAAGATCTGGACTTCACGCTGGACATTTCAGTACCCGGATCCTTCTCCTACGTACCCATGATGTTGTGATTGCTGCAGAATGTGTTCTGGCATTATCTTGTTGAAAAATGCAGTGTCTTTCCTGAAAGAGATGAAGTCTAGATGGGAGCATATGTTGTTCTAGAACCTGAACTTAGTTCTCTGCATTAATGGGGCCTTTTCAGACATGCAAGCTGCCCAGACCACCAGCACTCATGCAACCCCAGACCATCAGTGATGCAGGCTTCTGAACAACATCTTGGGTTATCCTTGTCCTTCTGGTCCGGATGACCTGGCGTCCCAGTGTTCCATAAAGAACTTCAAATCGTGACTCATCTGACCTGTCGTCCATTTTGCCTCACTCCATTTTAAATGACTCCTGGCCCAGTGCAAACGGCTGAGCTTGTGGACTTGCTTAGACATGGCTTCCTTTCTGCACTGTCGAGTTTCAGCTGGCGGCGGTGGATGGCACGGTGGACTGTGTTCACTGATGCTTTCTGGAAGTATTCCTGAGCCCATGCTGTCATTCCTGTTTGAGGTGCAGTGACGTTTAAGGGCCTGGAGATCATCAACATCCAGTACATTTTTACGGCCTTGACCCTTGCGCACAGCGATTGTTCCAGATTCTCTGAATCTTTTCATGTTATGCATGAATGATGATTATAACTTAAAAGTCTTTGCTATTTTACGCTGGGTAACACCATTCTGGTATTGTTGCACTATTTTTCTGTGCAACAATGGTGGAATTGGTGATCCTCTTAACATGTTGGCTTCAGAGACACAGACACTCTAAGAAGCTCTTTTATACCCAATCATGTTGTCAATTGACCTAATTAGTGTTAATTGGTCTTCCAGCTGTTTGTTATATGTTCAATTACCTTTTTCCAGCCACTTATTGCTACTTGTCCCAACTTTTTTTGGATTTGTAGACACCGAAATTTTAAATAAACATATTTTCCTTTAAAATGTTACATTTACTCACATTAAACTTTTGATCTGCCATCTATGTTCTATTACAAATAAAATATTGACATTTGCCAACTCCATGTCATTGCATCCAGTTTTTAGTCACAATTTGTTTAGTGTCATAACATTTTTGGAATCCTTTTTGTATGTTTAAGAAAAATCAAGAAACGCTAATCTGGTAAATAAGGATTAAACAATATATCAAGAAATGTTTGATATAAGAGTCTGAAAGAGGAAATCAATATTACAGGTACAGTGAGCAAAACAGTCTCAAGGTTTTGTGTACAATAAAGTTTAAAATTAAAGTAATAGATCTTCCTCTTTCCTCTTCAGTGGAAGTGACTGAAAGTGCAACATCTAACTACCTTATTTTAAATTTACATTGTGATTCTTGATTCCAATGATATAGATTCTGTCACACCTGATGACTGTTCTTCAAACTTAAACAAGTGGCAGCTGGACTCCAACATTTGGACTTTTTGGACGAGTTTCAAGTTTTTAAAGCTTCAAGTTTCTTCAGTAGTGGATTCTTGTGCAGTGACTGTGCACAGAGGGCATTGTGGTTGAGCACAACATGAATGGTTTCCATATAAAAACTGTCCAGGCAAGTTTAAGCTCAGATCTTTTGGTTATTTAATCTTTGTCACAATCTTGTAAGAGGCACAAAGTCAAGGTTGGCTTCTGGTAAAAAAATATTTCTTTCTTCCTTTTGATTAAAGCTGCTTTCAGATATTCAGAAATAAATCTAACAAATAGAATAATGATTTCACTAAACTTCATAATTTGTTATGATTTATTTTCATGTGTGGATTACTTGGGTTGTTACCAACATGTTATATGAATTTCATGTTGGCACTTGGCACCCAAAACAAATAACTATGACAAACAAACTGACATGTTCAGTATTAAAAAGTAATCTCTTCGCAGTTCAGGGAAATACCATGTGGAATTTCAAATTATTCTTCCTCTTCTGTTATGTAATTTTTTTTGCATATTTTCAAAACATGAGAGATATGAGATAACTATTCAGTAGATTTGCAGTCACTGGAGCAGCCTGATATTCTTAATTTTATATTTGTTTTAAAGTATTGTTAAATATAAGAGAAACATGCCAGTTATTTTTAAGGGTTTTGATATTGAGATCATATAAAGAAAACACTTCACTTATAACAATGACATTACAGTGCAACAATTTGAGCAATTCATTAGTTTATTTCTTCATTGCTTACATTTGTATTGTTTTATGTTTAAAAGAGACGTGTGTTAAATGATGAATATAAATGCTGCATATTTGTCCTGACTGCATGTTTGCTGTCAACTCAGCGGAACTGTTAATAGACAAAACAATAAACTAGGACAGGATCATAATTTCAGAGCCTTAAATAAAGAGCATCATAAGGGCTGAAGACAGGAGCAGCAGGGTGAGACCAGGTCCAGTTGGTACGGCACCGTTGCATAAATCTCCTTCACAGCACGATATGGGACCAACGCATGTTGCGCTGTGCGTGCAGGTCTTGGTAACCAAGTCTGTCAGGAAGAACAGGAAAACATGTCAATAGGGTGGATAAATATAATATGTCCATAAAATAATCATTCCACAAATCTATCTCTTTGTAAATGATCATTTCTAGCATAGATTCTCACACATCTAACAGCTTACCTCCTGTCTTGACAGAAGAACATCGGTTGGTTAATGCAGGGCAAGTTATAATGTTAGTGCAGGAGTTTGGTTCAGCTAATACACATGAGTAGCATCTCAATCCACATGCTAAATAATGAAACAAAAAAGTATTGAACATGAGCAACTCATAGAAAGTCAATGTAAAATGTGACAAAATGCGTCTACTTCATATTTACACTCATTGTCTAAAAGGGAACATTTCAATGTAGTAAAACATATACAGGTAATAGTTATCACAATAAAGTGACTTAATAAATACAAAACCATTATTTTTCAAACTGATGTTGAAATATATTTACATGTTGACATGTTTATTTAATCAAGCTATAAGGGGAGGATGAATTTTTGAATATTTTACGTTTAGAAAAAAAAATCTTCAGAGAGTCACATTTACTTTACAAGCATTTTAAATTTGACCAGTTCTTGTTTAAAAAGTAAATCTAATCTTACCTGCAGAGAAAGAGAGAAACAGGATCAGAACTCCGTAAAGCTGCATTGTGAACTTGACCTGCAAATCGACCTACAGAATCAATCTGGTCCTGCAGACGGTTTTTAACCCTCTCTGGTTTGATGCAAGGTCCAACAAATCGCCTGTAATCTGAACAAACAGCCCACAGATGATGTCATTTACCTGGCAGTGAATTAGCTGGAAATCATTAATATCAGGTTTGTGTTGCAAATTAGAACAAGTTAGCTGGATAACAAAAGCAAACATAAAACATTTAATATAATCTGCTCTGAACAAGTAAGTTTTAAACAAGAATTGCTGAGAGGACACGACTAGGAGGAAATAGCACCAATAAAAATGAGGAAGAAAGTAAAATAATTCTCTTGTCACCCGAAAAAACAGTCAAACTCCAGTTCTAGTTCCAGTTTACATTGACAAAAGCAAATGTAATAAAGTACAAGAGAAACTGAGTACAACAGCATGAGAGAAAACAGGATAAAACAAGAAAGGTCCAGTCACCATTTTGGCAACAATAGATCAACAATAATCAATTTTAATGGATATAAAATCATATTGTAATTCAGCCATGAATTACAATATGAAGTGTGTTGCTGTGGTCTCATTTATTTATGTCAATAAATGAGAAAAACACCACAGCAACACAGATGTGTTTTTCTCATTTATTGATATAAATGAGAAAAACACCACAGCAACACACTTGCAACACACAGCAACATACTTGCTGTGGACTTTCTGGAGGATATGAATAGTGCTGGTTGTACTAATTAGGGCTTCAAATGTCACATTAATTAATTAATAAATGCTCTATGCTGACTGGATCAAACTTTTGTTGAACTTGCTGGCAACAGATAGAAAGTTAGTCTTTGGAAGGAGTCCAACATCTTGATTTGACAATTCCAGCTTATAAGTGTTTTAGTGCCTTTCAGATCTGCCTGAAAGGATTCATGGCACTGGCAGATCTAGGTTCAAAATAATCTCTTTGCTATATCAATATGCTTTTTTAATTTGATTAAAGTTTTGCAGTGGTAGTGACAGAGTCATGACTGGATTCTAGATGGAACTAAAGATTAGGATAGATTCAGGGAGGCCTTCTAATCTTAACTTCTGCTCTGTTCTGTGTAATTTTAAAGGGACATAAATTTATAAAATCTATCAGTTTTCTCAGCATCCTTCCATATAAACCAAACCCTCTACATCCTTCACTACATTTATTAAGTTTCTCTGTGCACTGACCTCTTTCTCAGAACCTGGTATTTCTGGTTCTGAGAAAGAGGAAGAGGAAAACTCTCTGTCTAATAGATCTACTGTCATTCGTAACTAAGAGTTTTCAGTGATTGACTCCACACTAAAAATCTGATCCTCTCTTTTCAGCTTCAGCCAATACAAATGATCACAAGTGCCATCTAAAACTGATTTGCATTTGGACAAAGTTTGGCAAAGTACCCAAAAGTAGTACTCAAGTAGAGTAGCACTACTTCAACACCACTGAGATAAAAGTAAGAAGTATTCATCGTGACAGTTTTGTGTATGTCCTGTTATAAATACTCAGATGCCAGAGAATTTTATCAGAATGTATTTATTTACATCAGGAGTGGTCATAGTAGAAACAATGCGGTTAGCTACTCTACTGGTCTGTCCATAACTCTATAACAAACTCAAGTTAGTTTTTGAACATGTTTTCTAATATTTCTCAGAAGATAACCAAATCGAAAGACTTACCACAGCAGAGAACTGAGCAGACTGTGGAGAATTTCCGGTTTCCTATCATATTTATAGGCAACCAGTAGAGGGCGCTAAAAACACCCATCACTTGGCAACTACGACACATATTTTAGCAACAATTTCAATATCCGTTACATAAAAGTAAAAAAAAAAAAATTGATAAATGCCGACTAAAATACTGAGCAACTAACCAGAACATATGAATTAATATTTTAAAACAAAGTTATCAGATTCACATCAGAATTTCTGAACCGATATGCTCTTTATTATTTTTTTTAAGTTTTAAATGAGTTATGCATCTTTTGAATGTCTTTGATCTGTGTAATGTTTTTGAAGTGTTTCAGCCCAGGTACTCCTGGGATGAAAACGACATGAAAACGACATGTGCAAAGTTCACACGCAATGAAACTTGGACATTTTACACAAACCTGAAGGAAATTATTTAAAAAGCAACTTAACTTAAACTCCCCTAAGGTTATAGTATCTGAGAAAGTCACATTGACTGATAATATTGTATGTATTAAAAAGAAAGGCAAAACAAAGCACATGTATTTAAACAAAATAGGTAAAAAAAAGTTAAGTCATGGAAAAGTTATATCTCATAGGAACACTGTTGGCATTGCACTCAAAATTCAATTAATTTCAATTCAGTTTATTTTTATAGTCCCAGTTGAGAATATTCCATTTAGGAGCACTTAAGAACTACGACAGAAAAACCTCCCAACAGAACCAACATGTTCAACATGAGCAGCCATCTACTGTGACGACTGGATCTGCAGAAAACACACAAAAAGCAAACAGACTTTTATACACAGGCTTTGATAAATACAAAGATGACTTCATTACAAGCAGGACAATGTTGCAGATCGGTGCACAATCTGGAAAAAACAAAGTGATTCAAGTTTTAGTCATCCTGCCTCTTTAAAGAGGTGAAGGCAGCACACCACATCTTCCCCTATTTGTAATGGTTTTGTTTAAACATTAAGCAACATATAACTATCACTTGAAGACAGATTCATTCCTTGCTTGGGGAAGCATCTCATGATTACCCTGGAAACATACAGACTGAGGTCTAACAGGAATGAACTAACAAAATAATGGAAACATAACAAGACATCTTGTAATTAATTTAATCTTCTGAGAGCTAAAATAAGACTCAAAGTGCTAACAGGCATTATGAAGGTTTGTTTGTAGAAGATTTGGAAAAGCTAACTGGGAAAACAAGGTCAGGTTAAGTGGAAGCAAAGACCTGAAAAAAGTAGCTGAAGATCATCAGAGAGAAAATGATAGATTTTCTGACTGTCTGAACATAACAAGTGTGCACCTATTTTCCTGCTTAGAAAGTTTATTGCTTTTGTGGTTAAAACAATAGAATAGAATAGAATAGAATAAAATAGAATAGAATCTTAAAGTCGACATTGCAGTCATATCTTTAAAGCGACTTTAAATTCCAACTTTAAAGGTTTTTTATTTAAACTGAAAATTATTTCTGACTCAAAGTTTTACAACAAGAAACATTTCCAGTTCTTGTTTGCACTATTTGAAACATTGCACCTCACTTGACACATGCGACACTTTATAACTGTCACAGTCGCACTTCTGAAACTTAACCTTGTAAGTTTCCATCATGCGAGGCCTCTAAATACAGATGAGGGGGAGAAGTGTGAGGCTTTGATGTTTAACCGCTCCAGCCAGTTTAAGACGATAGACATGGCGAGAGTCACTGAGGTTGGCCAAGGTTGTCTTTATCTGATGATAGGTGCATTTAATTAACAAAGAAAGAAACTATTTGTTAGACAAATTTATTCCTGAACTTGCAAACCTTTTAAAATGTCCACCCAGGTTTTGGGTCATGTAGGTCCAGTTCAGAATAATCACTATGTAATTGTCTTAGATTCGACTCATTATTCTCCTGCTGTGATGAAAGAATAAGAAATTGCAAGATTTACTTTTAAGAGTTTATCTTTGCACAATGTGTGACATAAAACCAACAAACTTCAATGCATTTTGCTGGGTTTATGAGTAATGGATCTACAGTTATCCATGGTCTTGGAAAAGGCAAGAAATAAATATGTGACGATCTGTGTTTTTGTTTATTTATTTTTTGTTTTTTTCTGTGTAATTGTTCCCCTTGAGTCTCTGTGAAGTCCTGTCCTCCCTGTTGATTGATCCCAGCTGTGTCTATTTTTCCTGATTACCCTCCCTGTGTATTTATGTCCACCTGTTTCCTTTGTCTCTTGTCGGGTCCTTGTCTAATGTCAGTTCTTGTCACCTAAGGTCAGTTCTTGTCGCACGCCTTATGTCTTTGCTCTCCAGTTGATTTGTAAAGTCCTGGTTAGCGTTGGCTCTTGTGTTCAGTTCTCTGTGCATCAGTAGCTATACTGTTTATTAGCTGTGTGCTGAACTCTCTGGCTTGCTGCCTGTATTGGACTGTTTGAGCTTCCATCATTAAATTCATAAGTTCTTCACTATCTGGGTCTCAGGGTTCATCCTCACCACCTCTCATTCACCAAATCATGACAAAATCTGATTTTGCAGATTAAAGTCAAAGAAATGCGGCATGAGTTGTGTGCTGACATTATTGTAGCAATTACATCTTTGGCTTCATAAGTCTTTACTGAATAATTATTCTCTGATCCTTTGCACTGGCCCAGCAGAACTTTACTGTCTGCCTTAGGAAAGTACCACTATTGTCTGTTTTTAAAACCTGGCTTAAGTGTGACTGGTTAGTTATGGAGATAAACGTTGTTAAACCCATATCACTCATGCCCCTATTGCATTCACCAAAGAAAGTTGTATCATTTGTTTTATAGGTAAAATATAAGGCAAGGTAATTTAATGTATTTTATTTTCACCAACAAGGCAGTTCATAGTGCTTTACATGAATTGGAAGGAAATACAAGCAAACCAACAAAACCAAAAGAAAGACAAAAAGGTCAAAGTATAAAACTACATATTGTGTACTACACATGGTGTTTATTTAATAAGTATATAATTGTCTTACATGACTGTAAAGAAACAAAGTTTGGGTAAAAATATACATATAAAATGACCTGAGAATACAAAATAGATGAGAAATTGATATATTTTTGTACACCTTCGGAGATATTCAGAGACATAGACTTACAGATATTTCAATTTGAATCTTTCAAATAATTTTATTTCAGTTTATTTATATATCACTAATTCACGATACATCATCTCAAGGCATTTACCTTTAGAGCCTCAAATGAAGAGCATGACGAGAGCTGAGGACATCAGCAGCAGAAAGACACCAGAACCTGTTTGTACGGCTCCATTGCACAGATTCCCTTCACAACAAGTAGTCAGAGCATTGCATGGTAATTTGGATATTTCACAACCCTTTGTAACTGTGTTTACAACTGAGGACAAGGATAGAAAAGCAATCAGAAACAACTTAACATATACTGCATGATTACCATAAATCATACACAGAGTTGCTTTAAATGTTTTCATAGCAGTACTGAGGACTGGAGCTCCAGACTAAATGGAAAACTTACTTGGTAGTTTTACAGAGAAGCAATTCTTGATTCCACTGGCACAAGTTTCAATGGATGCACAAGATTCCGGTTTAACATTGATGCATGTGTAACACACCAAGCCACATCCTAAAAAGAAAAACAGGAAAAAATGATTTCAGTCACAAACAGACAAAAGAAAACTGGCGATGTAGCATTTATCATCTAAATATTTACTTCTCAGTGTCTTTAAAATGACAATTTACGTGTAAGAACCAGAAACGGCATGTTAAATTGTGTCGTTAATGTTATGTTAAATATTTTAGATTTTAACAACAGTTAAAAACACAGACAGTAATTACATTTACTTTACAATTAATCTAACTCAAAATAAATTCTCACCTGCGGAGACGGTCAGAAAGAAGATTAGAGCTGCGAACAACTTCATCTTGAACTTCAGATGTCTGGTCAGTCAACTGGAGCAAAGACATCCTCTTTAAATCTTTTTCTTCCTTTCTTTACTTGAACATTTGCATTTTTCAGCCAAGTGTCCTCCCAACTATTGAGAATAACAAAATAAATAACCAAATACTATGTAAACAAATTACTTAGGCAGGACAGAGGCCTCGTATTAAAATTTAATGAATGAATCAGGGAAAAGCTGACTTTAACTCTGCAAAACATCAGGTGTGATATAGATAACAATTTTGATTTACAATTTTACTGGCTATTACAGCAACATTTTAATTGAGGGTTTTAAAAATTTTATTTTAACACCCACAAAGACAGTAAATGTCAGATTGTTTCTGTAGGCAAAACCAAATAATTTAAATACCATCCATGTCGTCCTCGGTTACCAGAAAAAGAGTTTCACAGGAAAAAATGGGGGAAGACCGATTTTAATACTATTATTGTGAATTTATTATTTGTTGTTGGTGTATGTATTCAGGCACAGTAAAAACACAGAACACCCTTTTAAAGCGGTTAGGGGTTGTGTTTTAAAGTGTAATGAAAGTTGCATGGTTTTAATCAAGATATAATATTATTTAAATTTAACTTAATAAGGCAAATATAAACTATTTTACCAAATATAAACTATAATTATAAATTATATTACCAAAAAAACTGCACTCACCACCAGGTGGTGGCACTCACCACCTAGTGATGAGGAGAATCAACAAGATTCTCCTTCAACCATACTGTTACACTCTTATGTTGAGAATATCACTAAACAATTTATCTCTTATCTGTACACAACGAACATGACTTGTCATTCCAAAGTACTGACAAGTTCATTGACTTAGACTTTTAATTTAGGGATATGAATAAAGGATTTTAAGAAAGAAACTGGCTTTTCCAGGTCATCCATGCAGTTATGTTTTTTGAACAAATTCTTTTGAGAAATGCACTTACTGTTTGGCAAATGTTATGTATGGCTTGGATGCAGCTGCTCCACCATGGAAACCTATTCCAGGAAGCTCTCTGCTCTGTTCCTGAGCTAATCTGAAGGCCACATGAGGTTTGGAGGACTGTAGTGATTGACAGCAGAACGTTGGTGACTTCTCTGCACTATACGGCTTCAGCAGCTCCATCAGTTTATGTGGCCTACCACTTTGTGGCCGAGTTGCTGTTGTTCCCAGGCACTTCCGTTTTCTTATACAGCTTACAGTTGACTGGAATATTTAGGAGCGAGAAAATTTCATGACTGGATTTGTTGCACAGGTGGCATCCTATCACAGTTCCTTGCGGGAATTGCATGGGCTCCTGAAAGCGGCCCATTCTTTCACAGATGTTTACAAAATCAGTCTGCATGCCTAGGTGCTTAATTTGACCATAGAAGTGATTGGAACACCTGACGTCTCTAATTTAGGTGGGTGAGCAAATACTTTTGTTGATATATCGCATAATAAGAACCTTTTATGAGGCAACAAAGTAATACAGTCTGTTTAATACCTTTATTCTAATCTAAACCAAAAGCAGCATGTTCAATATTAAATAATGTTAAACATTTTAAGCCAGCAACAGTGAAACAATGCTAATAATCTTTTGTGGAAGAGAATCTCTGTTTTACATCATATTGTATTTGAAAGAAAAGAAAAAATATGCTTACAACCTACAGATAACTTTCGGTTACAAGCAAAAAATGTTTGGGAGAACAAAAGAAAAGTCATTGAAGTGACAGTAATCAAAGAGAAAAAAGTTATTCATCTTTTACGAGCAACTTAGAAAAGCATCGTTGGTTGAATTGTTATTCTGACTCACCAGAACGAGTATAAAACATTTACATTCAGGTATCTTGTAAAAGAATTAACATAACAAGAGATCCGCTTTTAAGAAAACATTAACAAACTTATGACAAGCAGACACTGATCTAGCTAAAAATTAGCTACAATAAAGATAAGAATTTCAATATATGATTTTCACAGTAAATGGTAACTGAAGGAACCAAATATTTTCTCTGCAAGTGAAACCTAAGAATTTAAATCCCATCCATATGTTCCAAAGTTACAGGTAAATTAGTTTAAAATAATTGGGAAAGCAGATCATTACTACCATTATTGTGATTTGTTGTTGTTTTATATGTACAGCTAAGGATGTTTTCCACTTTAACTTTATTTTAATCTAAACTTGTGAACAAAATCCCACAAAGTATTGTAGTTATATATTAAAGATAAATGAAGCAAAAAAAGATAAATATATATATAGACTCTTTTGTGCACCACTTCTTACACTAATTAAGAAACTTAAGCTGCTACATAATAGAAACATTTCTTAAGTCACTACAAAATATTTTCATGCTATAGAAAACCACATAAACTGCAATTGTATTATTTTTGTTTCTGGTGATGGTGTGAATTGGTTTAGAAAGCCTTCATGCAGTGGCGCAACTACACATTATTCAGGTGGATGCAAAAACATAAATGGGCGCTGGGTTCGATTCCCAGCTTGGGGTCTTTCTGCATGGAGTTTGCATGTTCTCCCTGTGCATGTGTGGGTTTTCTCCAGGTACTCCGGCTTCCTCCCACAGTCCAAAAAATTGGTTTCTCTAAATTGTCCCTAGGTGTGAGTGTGTGTGCATGGTTGTTTGTCCTGTGTGTCTCTGTGTTGTCTCTGGCGACCTGTCCAGGGTTTACATCGCCTCTTGGCCGAACATTCACTGGAGATCGGCACCAGCACCTCTGTCGACCCCACTAGGGTACACAGAGAATGGATGGATGGACCTTTCACTGCTGTGAACAACAGGCTGAGTAAAAGATAGAAGTAAACTGGTTATCTTCTAGGCCTGTGTTTTGTATCTTTCTGTCAACTCTGACCAGTATGTTGGTAAAATAGTAAATGGACTGAACTTATATAGCGCTTTATACAATCATTTTTGACCACTCAAAGTGCTTTACACTAGAGCCACATTCACCCATTCGCACTCACAAACACTCACACATTTATACACTGATACGTAGCTCGGTAGGCCATTTGGGGTTAAGTGCCTTGCCCAGGGGCACATCCTTATCCAGGACTGGACTGGGACCCAAATATAGCTGTAGTGTCTTTCCATGGCAGCCCTGTTGACTACTTATGAAGAGGCACCCAACATACCAGAGCACATGTGAATGCTGTATTGTTTGGAAAGCACAGCAGCTGACAGAGTGTAACTATGTTAAATATTTGTAGTCTATAATGGTTTAATATTTTTTACCTTAAGTTGATAAGTATGTTGAATAGAGTTAGCATAAAAAGTAGTTATATACAGTTAAGCTATGCTCATTTTAACAGGATAATTGTGTGACTAGAAAAAATAGCTCGGTTTCTAGGCCACTAGCAAACTGTTTCCTGTCAACCACCTTCTTCATCACGTTTCATTCTCAGTGCTGAAACTTTCCCAGAGAACTAGAAGATCCTAATTGGCAGCTTTACATCAACAAGACATCATCACAACAACACTACTTCATTATGCTGTTTACAACTGTTCTTAGGAGAGTTGGACTGAGAAGTAGTTTGTATAATGAGCTCAGCAAATTCCCAGTTCCACCAGGAATTTGGTAATTGCTGCTGCTGCCGCTAGTCTGGAGGAGATGAGTGATAAGGAGCTGCTCTGTGAGGTGAAAGCTCGGCTGAGGCCTGCAACTCCAAGGAGGAGCTTTGTATAAATACTCAGCACTTTATGTGAGCAACTGTTTATGCTCTCCAGAATAGCTTCAAATATTTCTCAAACATGCTTGAAAAAATCAAAGCAACATTCCAGGTATGTTTGTGATGACAAGATAATATTATATCATAATTTAAAGATAAAAAGTAGATTTTACATAACACATTCCCCTTTTAAAAGTACTTAACAAATAATTACAAAAAACATAAAACTTTAACTAAATACAAATGAGAGATAACTATTGTTTGCAGCCCCTGGAAGAGTCTGGTATCCTTCACATTTTATTCTTAGAAAATGTAAAAACATAATAGCTGATAAGTTATCTTTAAAAATGCAGATATTTAAAAGATCACAGCAATTTGTTTGAGCAATTGAATTGTTTATTCTTTCATGACTTACAAATTTGGTTTTGTTTAAAAGAAACAAGCATGATTTATAAAAATGCTGCATATTTGTTCTGACTGCATGTTTGCTGTCAACTCAGCGTAACTGTTAATGTACAAAACAATAAACCAGAACAGCATCATTATTTCAGAGCTTTAAATAAAGAGCATCATAAGGGCTGAAGATAGGAGCAGCAGGGTGGCGCCGGGTCCAGTTGGTACGGCACCGTTGCACAAATCTCCTTGGCAGCACTTTATGGGAGAAACGCAATCTGCTCTTTGCATGCAGCTCTTGACAATCACTCCTGTAAGAGCAAGAAAACTTCTCAGTAATATTCATAAATATGCTCTACAATGTCCACAAATAGCTCATACAACAAGTTAAATCTTTTTTGCAAGTGATCAGTTCAAGCAGCACAGATTCTTACCATCTGACTTGACAGAACCACATCGGTCGAAACCAACAGGACAAGTTAGAACACCTGTGCAGGTATTGGGATCAACTGTGAAATATGTGTAGCATCTCAATCCGGAGGCTAAATGAAGAACCAAAAGAACATGATTATCAACAACAACAAAAACAAGCTAAGAACTTGACAGATGTGTGTCTTTCATAATAAACTGCTGAACAAGGTATTAAGAAAGTTCAGTCTGAACCGTTAAGACAGAACTCAGTACGTTCAGTACATTTCTATATACATTTTTACAGAAATTAGTAAATCAATCAATCAACAAAAACAAGACTCAAAATTTTGTTTAAAATCTCAAAATATATCAAATTCAGTTCAAATGTTTTGTATATTAATAAGGAGAACTTTAAACAAATATATGACTTACATCTTTGAATCAAGTCATAGAGATAATCCCAAACTTTAGGACAAAACCTGAATTGCTTATAAAACCTAATCTTTGTTTTATTTCCCCCTTTTTTATTAAATTCAATAAATTCTTACCAACAGAAAAAGTTACAAACAGAACAAGAACTCCGTAAAGCTTCATGATGAACGTAGGCTGTGCAAAGGAAAACCGTTTTCTTTCAGTTCTTTCCTCTTTCACTTCCTTTTCCTTAATAAGCCGCTCCACTGGGACCTGAATATAAAGAGCAGTCGAATGACATCATGGCCCTCATAAAAACTCAGCATTACTTTCAGTTCTGACTGGTGTTTATTCAGGATATTGGAATATGTCATTTAGACAAATAAATATAAACATGTCAAATCAGTAACTGTATGTTAACAAATCTCTGAAGTTGTATTTCCTTCTTTGAAAGTTTAAAGCATCTTCAGGACCCTCACCTAAAAAAACATTACTGTCCAATATGGAAAAAACATACAAGCACTGTCAAGTTAACAGGCTTCTACTATCTTTAACTTTGACTGCTGTACAGGTCAAGGTTAAAGCTCCAGTTAGACAAACTGACTCTCATATAGTTTTTAGAGTCTAAGATTATGTGGGAAAAAGCTTTAATATCAAAAGCCATTTTAGTATTTCAAAATAAGTGTAATATATTCAGCTGAGATTACATATTACTAATAGATAGTCCGTTAAAACTTAGTTGGTATATCTGCAGAACAAGTTCTGTTTAGAACATCGGCTCTCAAGAGGAAAGGTGAAGTCTGCTACTTAAAGTCATTGGATATCCGACATGTCATCTGTAGTTTGCTTAATGCAACTCCCCCAGAATTCAGTTTCTCTGAAAGTATAATGCCACATAAAGATTGATTTTTAAAACACAGCTGTTAGTTTATGGGGATTTTGTGACCCACACAATTATTGACAAAACGTCCGATAAATCAGCACACAATCACTGGAGAGAAAGGTCACAGCTAAAAGAATCTACTGAAATACTGCTGTGTCCAGTTATATTAATTGAAAGTTGAGAGGAAGGAAGACGTGTGGTAGAAAAAGTTGATTACGTAACAGGGATAGTTGAACCGTAATGGGTAGATTTTGAATCAAGGTCCACAGAAGAGTTGGTGGGATATTGTATTTTATTCAGACATCAAAGTAATAGAGTCAGGAGGAAGAGTAAGTAATCGAAGTTGCTTGAGATACTGGTTGAAGTTTTTACAGTGTAAAATTTAGGGTGCCATATCAGCAGCCATTTGCAGGAAATTTTAAAATATTTCATGTTTCATCCTGCTGACGAGCTTTATGGAGTTCAATATCAGATTCAAAGTGAACATTCACCTTTTGTAGAGAAGCAACTGGTGATCCTACCAGTGCAATACCTAATGGACATACAGGATTCCCAAAAAGCATTCTCTAATATGTAACCTTTTAATCCACATGAAAGAAAAAGAAACACACAAAAAAACTCTAACTGATCCCACAAAGCTGGGAACATAGAATTGTCTAAAATGTCTTTATGATGAAGCCTTCAGAGTTCCTCTTACTGGAAGTAGGGTTATGGTTAGCGCGGCTCCGGAAAGACAACCCCACATCATGATGCTACCTCCACCAAACAACAGAACGAGTATAAAACATTTACAGTCAAGTATCTTGTAAAAGAATTGGCATAACGAGAGATCCGCTTTTATGAAAGCATTAACAGAATAGTGAAAAGCAAACAATGATCTAGCTAAAAATTAACTCCAGTAAAGATAAGAATTTAAATAGATAATTTTATAGACGTTTGCAGTAAATGGTAACTGAAGGAACCAAATGTTTTCTGTGCAAGTGAAACCTAAGAATTTAAATCCCATCCATATGTTACAAAGTTATCAGTAAATTAATTAGTCAAAAATAAATGGGAAAGCAGATCATTACTACTATTACTGATTTCTTTTTGTGTTTTATATGTACAGCCAAGGGTATATTTAACTTTAACTTTATTTTAATCCAAACTTGTGTAAAAAAATTCCACTAAGTATTCCAAATTGTAGTTATATATTCAAGATAAATGAAGCAAAAAAAAAAAAAAAAAAATACATGGACTCTTTTGTGCACCATTTATTACAGCAGTTAAAAAACTTAATAGAAACATTCCTTAAGTCACTTAAAACATTTTTATGCTATAGAAAACCACAAGAGCTGCAGTTGTATTTTTTTCACTGGGTGGTGATCTGTGACCAAATATTAACTTTACAGAGAAATAATTCTCATGCTATAGAAAACCAGTGGGCCACATAAACTATAGCTTTTTGTTTTTGAGGCAACAGGTTGTGATTTCTACACTTACCCACCAGAGGTATCACAGTGGACATTTTTACACAGAATATCTTTCACTGCTGCAGTTGGTAGAGCTGCTGCCTTGCAACAAGAAGGTTCTGGGTTCGATTCCCGGCCCCGGTCTTTCTGCATGGAGTTTGCATGTTCTCCCTGTACATGTGTGGGTTTTCTCCAGGTTCTCCGGTTTCCTCCCACAGTCCAAAAACATGACTGTCAGGTTAATTGGTTTCTCTAAATTGCCCCTAGGTGTGAGTGTGTGTGCATGGTTGTTTGTCCTGTGTGTCTCTGTGTTGTCTCTGGCGACCTGTCCAGGGTTT
>CAEGAF010101949.1:0-42398 GCA_903067075.1 Micropoecilia bifurca
AAAGAGCCCAGTAAAGGTAACGGGATATAATTAATTTAATTTCACCTAATTATCGTGGTAGAATTTGCTAAAACTTAGATATATTTGTCCTATTTGATATTGTGACGTTGCTCACAAAGAATGAGGTAATTAGTCCAAGTTTGTTGTTTATTGAAAGTTTTCACTCTTTCTTGTTTAAGCACACCTGTTGCCGTGGCAACCGACTGCGCCCTGCAAGCCGAGCAAAGATTACATTAAAAACACAACATTCAGTCGTTACCATATCAGGTTTCCAGGATATTTATTTCTAGATTATTATTAATAAGCCTCTCATGAACACAGCGTTGGTTGAGTAGCTGATTTAAACTCTGATCTGTCGTCTTTGAGTCACTTTTTTTGTCAATGAAACCAAAACGCTCTGAATTGCGCAACACCTTGTTGAAACAATAATTACGGAGATGATTAATTTTAACATGTTTTGTTGACTTTTTTTATAATTATTATTTTTTACTGAAGCTAAAAACGTTTAGGATCTTAGTGAATATTTTGATAAGCCTATCAGAAGAGGAAGTTCTGGACTCAGCGTCCTGATGGTGATCAGTTTGTCACCTGCTGCAGAGATCAACTCAAAACCTTTCCGCGATCGATCAGTCGATCTAGTCCATTGGACTAGACCCTGTTCTACAGAGAATACAGATTTCAAGCTGAATTTCTTTTAAACACAGAAACTGTATAAAAACTGATGTCACTGGTTTTACCTCCAATTTGCAGTCAAACATTTTCATTTTTTCTCAGATGACAAAAGTATTTAGTTGTCAAAATTTGATTTTTAGTTAATAAAATATCACTATATTGTTCAGATGTTTTTGTAAGTTAAAAAGTTTTAGAACTTTAGTCAGTTTTTTTCATATAAAATAATTTATTAATAAATATTTATGTTTACTTTTGTCAACAACTGACTTTAAAATTTTAATGTTTTATGGAAATATTTAAGGTATTTTTCTCTGATAATTTTTGTATTAATTTAAAGGGTAGAAATCAATCAAGTTTTCTGTACTTTATTTAAATAAATTTCATGAACTGTTGTCTAGGAGCAGAACCTTTGAGACCCAACAAACCGGCACCAGCAGAAAATCTAAAACCGATTAAATAATGATCTATTTGTTTTTCAGACATTTTTGTTTCTGTCTTAATCATGATATTAAAACACATAAACCAGAAGATATTTTCTTTTCCCTCGAAGACAAACTGGAAACCATGGAAACATTTCTGTCTTTCACTCAGATTTATTTATTTTTTTATTCAGGAAGGAGGAGATTTAATAAGAGATGAAGTCTCTCCAGTGACCAGAGAAGCCTGGTCACTGGAAAACTTTGATTTTCCATTTTCATATCACCTAAATGTGACCCGAGCCTGTAGAGGAGAACCTGGATCACTGACTCTGCTGTTTGTGTTTCAGTGATCTGGATGCGAAGGCCGCTTTGCTCCGCGCTCTCAGCTCCCTCCTCAAAGACCGAGCCGCCAGCGGCTCCCTGCGGAGAACCCGGCCGTCCGCCAGCGAGAGCAGCGCCACCTGGAGGAGGCGGCCCAGACCCGGCCGCTCCGACCTCCAGAGAGCCGCGCCCGGTCTGCCGGCGCAGCGCTGCGGCGCGCTGGAGGAAACCTGCTCCGAGCCGCCGCTGCCGAGCCACGCCGGCTCCTCCGGGACGAGGCCCAGGCTCTGCTCCCTGACCGGAGAGCTGGAGGCGCAGCTGCAGCGCCTCAACGTCTCCGAGGAGC
Source organism: Micropoecilia bifurca (assembly GCA_903067075.1). Lineage (NCBI taxonomy): Eukaryota > Metazoa > Chordata > Actinopteri > Cyprinodontiformes > Poeciliidae > Micropoecilia > Micropoecilia bifurca. Next base: position 1,759 of record CAEGAF010101949.1, read on the forward strand.
AGCGAGGAGCGGCGCAGCAGCCGGACCGGGACAAGAACCGGACCTCCAGTCTGCGGCGGGGAGCCGCCGGCGACAGGCTGGACTTCAGCAGCTTAGTGGGGAGAGACTTCAGCGTCCAGAGCATGACGTCTATGATCAACGAAGACTGTTTCTACGACCCGGTGCTGCAGGTCCAGACGGACGACGTTAACCTGCGGACCTGAACCTTCGTCTCTGTCGTCTGATTGGACCTGAGGGACGTTGGAGCCTTTACCGTCTTCAAATTAAATGTTTGTGCTACATCTCAGAGTCTTATAAAATATTTTTGGTCTAGTTTCTAGAGCAAGTCTCTTAGTAAATTAGACCAAAATTTCTTTGTAATATTTTGTATTCTTGCAGCAAAACCTTTAATTTAAACTTTAAAATTTAAAGATGTGAGTAAATGTTTCCAGTGGTCATCAAAGGTCAACCAGCCACCACATATTTACAAAATTAAGCAGGTTTGGTGTCAATCAACTGTGCTACAAATATTTTAACTGCACAGTTAATATCAGTTTTGTTTGATTTTTTAAGATTTTAAAAAAATCTTAAAAATTACAATACAAACAAAAAAAATTTATTGACATATTTTGTAGGATTTTGTAAATGTGGACTGGCTGATTGACCTTTAATGGAGGAGGATGTATGTTGAACAATTAGTTAATATCAGTTTTGTTTGATTTTTTTTAAGATGTTAAGAAATCTTAAAAATTCAAACAACACAAACAAAACATTTTTATTGACATCATATTTTGTAGGATTTTGTAAATGTGGACTGGCTGATTGACCTTTAATGACCTCTGGAAATATTTATTAAGATGTTTAAAATCTTAATAAAATTCACTCAGGTCCTGATTGGCTGCTACAGAAACACCTGATTAAACCAGCAGATGTTTCCAGATGCTGAAGCTCAACGAGGTCCTGAATTAACAGACAAGGAATTTCATTTAAACCGGATCTGACTCTGGAGTTTCTTTCCTTCAATGTGGAAAAATAATGAGACAAATTTAAATAACAAAAAAAGTTTTATTGGGAAAAGATTCAGAGAAAACAGAGAATACAGATTTTAAGCTGAATTTTTTTTAAACACAGAAACTGTCTAAAAATTGATGTCACTGGTTTTACCTCCAATTTACAAACATTTTTAGATGACAAAAGTATATTTAGTTGTCAAAATTAGATTTTTAGTTAATAAAATATCACCATATCGTTCAGACGTTTTTGTAAGTTATAAAAGTTTTAGAACTTTAGTCAGTTTTTTTCATGTAAAATAATTTATTAATAAATATTTATGTTTAGTTTTGTCAAAAACTGACTTTAAAATTTAAATGTTTCATGGAAATATTTCAGGTATTTTTCTCTGATATTTTTTGTATTAATTTAAAGGGTGGAAATCACGATTTTTGTAAGTTTTCTGTACTTTATTTAAATACATTTCATGTTGTCTGGGAGCAGAACCTTTGAGATCCAACAAACCGGCACCAGCAGTAAATCTAAAACCGAATAAATAATGATTTATTTGTTTTTCATACATTTTTGTATCTGTCTTAAACATGATATGCAAACACATAAACCAGAAGAGATTTTCTTTTCCCTCAAAAACAAACTGGAAACCATGGAAATATTTCTGTCTTTTACTCAGATTTATTTATTTTTTTATTCAGGAAGGAGGAGATTTAATAAGAGATGAAGTCGATCTTCAGGGAAACTCGGTCACTGGAAAACTTTGATTTTCCTTTTTTATATCAACTAAATGTCTGAACAGAATCACATCAAGTGAAACTAGCCGAATGTTGATGTTTGCATCCTGATTTTTTTATTATTATTTTATATGTAATATTTCTGTGTACAGCTTAAGCTCCAGTTGTAAATATTTTTATTTGACAAAAGCAGTTTCTGGATAAAAATCCAGAGCCGCTGCTTCATATTAAAGCCTTTCGTACGTCTGTTACCATCTCTATTTATATTGTTTTTTTATATTGTTTATTTTTATTGAAAGGCAACTGTTTCATTATGAAATTAAAAACTGTCAAAGTTTTTGGTAATTTATTTTCTTAAATATTTGTATTCGTCTGTAAATGATGATGTGCTGTTAAACACTGATAAAATGCAGAATATTTCATAAAACTGAGTTTTGATGCCAACATTTCTCAATGTTTCATTTATTGTTTTGAATGCGGTGCTTGGTCTCCATGGCAACAGTTAAATTGACCACTTTTTTCTTTTTGACACCTGGTTTAATATGCTTTGTTGTATTTTATTCTATCGTTAAATGATCAAAACATTCTTATTTCTAAAGCTATTCGTGGTCTCGTTGCTTCATATTTAATATACATTTTTTTGTAGAAATGCAAAATTGTGTTACCCACAATGGACGCCATCTTGACGTTCTGCACCCCACGTCAGCTCACGTCACTCCGCCATGACTTGGAACAACCAGATGCCGTTTAGCTCCTGTAAACCTTGTCAAATAACACACAGTTGGTTGTCTGGTATCGGGTTATTTTATTGATTTTACTGTAAAAATTGTCATTAGTGCTGCGCGGTTGACGCCACAAACCTAAACCTACGTAACGTCTTAAACCTTTGAGAGGAAAGAAGATGGCGACGATAGCAGCTGTTGATTGTATTCGCGGTTTTACAGCGAAGCCTTTTTACAAGGTAAGATCATTAACGTTCACTTTTTAAGTAAGATGAAATCATGTAGCCTAGTTGGTAAACATCTAGACTTATAGTATGGGAGAAACGCCGTTTATGTCAAGTGGTTCAAGTGGCGTGAATTTAGGTCAAATTAACAAACACTTAATTAGGTTATTCTGTCAGTTTGGGCTTCCCTGTCGGAATAGCATATCTGAAGTCTATTAGTCTATTTTATCAAGGCTGTATTCCAGAGTTTGTGTGTTTTGTTGTGTAGTTAAAGCATAAAACGTCGGAAAGATGGTGAAATGATGATTAAACTGCTTTAGAACAGGAGCCTAATCTGACACGGTGTCCTAAACCGACAGAACTTCCGTCATTCTGCCTCCACGTAACCAGTGACGTAGAGGCAAAGGTCAAATCTTTACATTTTTTTAAATTGCCCATATTTGAGAATAGAATGTTTAATTTTGGAGTTGGTTGATATTAACCAAACCAAACCAACTTTATTTATAAAGCACTTTAAAACAACCACAGCTGATACAAAGTGCTGTACATTAAACCACAACATGAAAAAATAAAATAAAAACCTAGTTTAAAAAAAACCCATACAATTTAAAACTAGGTCCTGCTGGTGTTAAAAGACATATTAAGACATTCTGTCATGTCCCAGCTGTACCTCAATGCAGCATAAGCTGCTGTTGGGAAAATCCCTTCTAACTGACTTGCATTTTATCGGATCTACAGTTCTGGTGGGTTGGAGGCTTCAGCTGGATTTTTCTCCAGTTCCAGGATGTTTACACTCAACATGGTGTTAAGGTGAGTGATTCAGCTAATTGCAGAGTGAATTACAAACCTTATTGCTGTTGAAAGATGCTAACATGAAGTTTTGACTCAGTCCAATTTTTATATTTTTCTATTCATTAGTGGTGGGACTCCGTGAAAATGTTAATTATATTAATTGTGGAGTCTCTGATTAATTCATCACAATTAATTGAGTCAAAATTAATGTATCAACAAAATAAACTTTTTTAACTTAAAAACCAATTTTTCTGCTAAATTATTGATTAACCAGATATATGAGCTCAACAACAAATATATTTATTGATTTTTTTTTTTTTATTTAAAAAAAATGTAAAATGCTTTTCATTAGAAATGTGAACTGTGGATCCTGACATTAGCATTCAGGATGTATGTGCTGCTACATTTTTGGCATAGAGACGCATTTTAGGTTGTAATAGCTTTACTGATAAGCTAACTACTTTTAACACAACTTGAACACAACAATAGTTTTTTCCAGTGTCAAATCAGATCATTTTTTGAAGGAAGAATTAAGCCCAGAGAAGCAGTTTTGTCATCCATTGTTGTTGGCGGATGTTGCTTGTGCGTCAGGTTTATCTGCGTTGTAGAAACATATGAATACAAAGTTCCAGCTTAAGATTTTTGTCTATTTTTATTTTATTTTATTTTTTATTTATGGGGTTAAAAAAATGTATGTGTTAAAATCTATGTAATAAATTAATTAAAATTAAACTATAGTCCAGATCTAAGTTGTTTTCTTACTATAGCTTGAGATTATTCTGCCTTAGACCAGGGATGTCCTCCAAACTCATTGTACTGCAATTTTTAGAATCATTTGTCCTCTAACACACCTGGATCAAATAAATTGTCTCGTTAACAGAACTTTCCTAAACCTGATGGAATAATGAAGAGTTAATTGAGTCATTTAATTCTCTTGCTTAGAGGTTGTTGTTTTCTAAAGGTGCTTTTAATTTGAAAAACGAGCTTCATTCGGATGTATTCTTTAATTTACTGAATAGACAAAACACAGAAATTACTTAAAACATTGAAAAAAAATCAAACAATCTTTAATATATTCATTTAGAAACAATTTTTTTCTTACCTAAACCCTTTTTACCTTATTTAGTGCTACATTTCCAGATTTATATCCAAACAAACACTGTGTGTGTGTGTGTGTGTGTGTGTGTGTGTGTGTGTGTGTGTGTGTGTGTGTGTGTGTGTGTGTGTGTGTGTGTTCGGCTCAGATAAGGCTTTTCATTTACATCCCTGTCTGGCTGTTAACTGATGTCTATTGAAGCCTCGGGGGGGTTTCTTTCTTCCAGATGGTTTGATTCTCCTCTAGACTATAATTACATGGGTCAGAGGTCAAACTGTCGCCTTTAATCCGAAGCTAATTTCAGTCATAATGGATTTCAGACCCAAGAATCACAGCCGCTGTCCTGTGTGAGGATGTCGGTTTAAGGAAAAATCTGGTCTATTTTAGATTCTGATTGGTTTTATTTTAAAAATGTCAAAGCTGATCATTTATTTCAACTATTTTATTTAATTATTTTTCAAAACTCATTTATTTTTCAAGGTATTCATCAAATTTCAGGTGATTCTGTGATGATTTCAAAACAGATAAAAAATATTGAGATGTGAACACAAAGTTGGTATTTATTAAATGCACTAAAACAAATTAAAAATGTTAATAAAAGAACACCAAGTAAAACATAATCTGTAAAAAACAGAAATCTGAATTATTGTGAGCACTAAAAATATTACAAAAGCTGCAAAAGCTTTCAGTGAAACTAATTTAAAATGAAATAAAAATGTCTGAAAACTAAAGACACACAGAACCAAATAATCTTTGTGCAAAAAATATGTTGAAAATATTTGCATTAAAAAGGTAATAAACATTAGTGCAAGCAGGAAAATAGCACAAGGAAATTATTACAGAAGGAGTTAAATATCAACACATGTTTTTGCATAAAAAACAAGAAAATATTTAAAAATACAGAATCTATTTTTATATGTAAAACAATCAGCAGTTATGATCAGATATACCAAAAACAAAATCAATGCTTAAAATACAAACAAAAACAATGAATAATTAAAACTAAATTCTAAATAACTGATCCTAAATCATAAATTTACATATATTACTTGTTTTTATTCTTATTTAGGTCATATTTAAATTATTTCTATTTTTACACTGATCTGTTTATATTCTTATAATTTTAATAATACTTACGGTTATATTTATATCTGCTATAAATGTAATATTTTGTGTTTGAGTAGCTTGTCAACAAAATAGCAATTTTCCCTTGGTGATCAATAAAGTAAAAGATTTACAGAAATAACTAAATATAGGTTAGTAAAAAAACAGAAAATAAGAAATAAACCAATAATTCACATTAATGTAACCATAAAAAAACACTGAAAACATAAATTATATGTAAGAAAACAAAAAAAAATGATGAAAGCATTAAAGTCCTTCATAATGGCTCCTTATCAGGCCTGAGTTTCACCTGTAAAATAAATCTGTTCTATTAAATGTTTCTTCCAAATATTTAACCAATAAAGTCGATCAGGCCAAACAACCAGCAGAGTTTTTCTGCTCTGAAATAAACTGAACGAGGGATGAAAGATGGAGGGATGGAGGAAATGAGAGTTTGTCCTCTGTGTGTTTTCTGCAGAGCGAAGGCCTGCAGGCGCCGCTCAAACCTCCAGAGAGCTGCAGTAATGGAGCGGCGACACGAAGCAGGCGGAGGTTAAAACATTCTGTCAGGATGTGGAACCAGCATCAAACGGCGGCGCGTCGCGACCCGCTGAGCGGCCCGGCCCGCGGCGCCGAGCGGAGCGGTGAGGCCCGGGCCGCGGCACCGAATCACTCAATCTGACGCCTCAGGGATACATTAATGACCATAAATATAAACTATAGACACATAAATACACTAAAATATTAAAACAAGCAATTAAATTAAAAAGATAAACATATAAAATGCACAGTATGAATTAATAAATAAAAATGTGCAAAGCTTCTATAAGAATGAACAGTGAAAAAACTAATGTTATAGGCTCTGTGTCTGATTTATTAGAACAATTCATACAAAACAATGAATACTGATTAATATTATTCAGATTTAATAAAGCATAAAAAATACAAATTAAATTTATCAGTAAATCAGAAAATGATGGTATTTTCTGTTAAAACTATTAACTCTATGAAAATGTTTGTATTTCTGATAAATGGACCTGAAAATCATCTGCCTTTCAGGCTGTTTATATAAAACAGTAAGAAATTTTTTTTTCCCTAGAATTAAAATAATAAAAGAAAATTTAAATGTATTTAATTCTTTTTCTCCCGTTAGTCGGTGGCTGCAGTAAAACTTTATTTTGGTGCAAACTGTAATAAAAAAAGTCAATATTTGTATTAAATTGATCAATTATCTGATCATTAAGCAGAACTTAAATTAGTTTTAATTTAATGGATTATTTTACCAGACGTCGATTCCGTCCCAACCAGGTGAAACTGATCCGGTCGGGTCTCTGCGTCGCTGCTGCTGCTGCTGCTGCTGCTGCTGCTGCTGCAGATCCATGCGTCTTATTGTGAAAGGACAACGAACCCAAAGTGCTGCAGCAGAATGTGAAACGCGGCCGCATTCGATCACAGACGTCAGCTCTGCCTCTGCGGTGGGAACCAAAGCGTCTGGGTTCTGTTTCCTCTTTGTTGGGAGTTTTCAACCCGAACGCAACAACATCAATTAGCCAGAACCGAAGCCTGCGGACGCTTTAAACTTCTCCTCTCCCAGAGAAGCCGGCTGGAAAATGTGTGTTTACAGTTTTCAGGCTGTGTGTGCAGGATTATGGTAATAACAGGCTGCCGGGCCGCGGCGGTGGGCGGGCGGACGGGCAGGCGGGTCCGCGGACCCTTATCAGCGCGTCGCAGCGGTTCTTCACCGTGATTCTCTGCTTTATCACCAAAACCAGACGAAGACCATCTGATGCTATCGGCGGCTCTTATCCTCACCCAGGTCTGCAGGAGGCGACCCAGAAGCGGCGAGAGGCAGCGCTGACCTTCAGGCTGCAGAGCCGGACCGGGTTCTTCTGCCGGTTCTTCTGCAGGATGGGCTGAAGCTGCCCGGTTTCCAAGGAGACGGCAGGCGGAGGGGAGGTGAGCCGCTGCGCTCTCGCTCGCCGCTGGATGGAGCCGCTTGGTCTCTGCTCAACTTCCTCCAGATGTTTCCTGCATCAGAATCGCTTCGGTCCGGCGGAGCATTGAGGGACGCCGTCGCTTTAAGAGCATCTAATTAAGAGTCAATGATCACCAATTGAGCCATTGAACCGGCGCGTCCAGATTTCCAGCCTCAGCTGCGTCCGTCACGCTCAGCGTCTCTCTTATTATCCTCCCGTGTCCTGAGGGCCCGGGGGGGGAAACCATGCTGTCCGCCGCCGTCCAGATCCTGGCGTTCGCCCTGGCGCTGCTGGGCGTCCTGGGCGCCACCGTGGCGACGCTGCTGCCCAACTGGAAGGTGAGCGTAAACGCGTGGAGCAGCATCATGACCCCCATCTCCCAGATGCAGGGTCTGTGGGCCGACTGCGTGTGGTACAGCTCCGGCGTCTTCAGCTGCACCATGAAGGACTCGCTGCTGTCGCTGCCGCCGGCGCTGCAGATGATGCGGGCCGGCATGGTGCTGTGCTGCCTGGTGGCAGCGTTCGGGCTCTGCCTCGGCTCGCTGGGGCTCCGATGCACCCGGTGGGGCGGCGGCCGGCGGGCCAAGGGCCACACGGCCGTGGCGGCGGGCGGCTGCTTCGTCCTGGCCAGCCTGCTCTGCCTGGTTCCGGCGGCGCTTTTCACCGACGAGCTCATCACCGCCTTCCTGACCACAGACCTGCCGGACAGCAGCAAGTACCAGCCGGGCGGCGCGCTCTGCCTCACCTTCATCGCCGCCGGGTTCCTGCTGGCCGCAGGCGTCATCTTCTGCCTGTCCTGTCCGGGAAGCGGCTCCGCCGGGCCGGACGGCGGCTCGAACTCAGACTCCATCAGGCTGGAAACGAGGCTGGAGCACAAAGTGGAGCCCAAACAGAAGAAGAAGAAAAGCGTCAGGCTGCAGACGGAGGAAGTGAGGCAGGAGAAAACGGTTCTGGACCAGCAGAAAGTCCCACAGAAAGACCTGAAGGACAATTACAGCCTGCAGGAATATGTCTGACGCTCAGACGGACGGGAGACGTGGCGTTAGGCGGCTGAACTGGGGGAGGTGTGTGTGTGTGTGTGTGTGTGTGTGTGTGTGTGTGTGTGTGTGTGTGTGTGTGTGTGTGTGTGTGTGTGTGTGGGGGGGATAATTACTAAATGCTGTAAATGACAGATTGTAGATTCAGCTGAATGCGTCAGAAGCAGGACTCTAAAAAAAACGAACCTCAGAGACACAAAAGGCTGAAAACCTTTAAAACCCGACGGCTGCAGCTTCACTGAAACCAAAAACCTGAAGACAAAAAACGTTTCAGCTCAAACTGGAACCAAAAAGCCATTTTATTCCAGCCAGTTTTCTGCCTTCAGATAAAACTGATGCTGCAAATATTTCTAATGCAACATTACACTCAACGCTTTTTTATTTTTATGCTGTTTTTTCTTGAAGTGCATGAAAAAAAAATGTCATTCTAGATCCAAACAACTTTATTTCCTATATTACCTGCAGAGTGAATAAATAAATACTGTGAACAGCTGCAGATGAAAACTGGACAGTTAGGAAAGCAAATCTAAAGCTTATTTTCCATTTTCATCTGCTGAGGGGGAAAAAATACAGACAGAACAAAAGAAAAAATGTCCAGGAGCATCATGCATGTTTCATCTCTGCACAAAAACTACAGTGATCTCAGCAAATTCACTAAAATGTTGTTTCACTATTGTCAGATTTTTTCTGGGTTCAGTTTCCATTATATTTATTTTTATTATTGCAGATTCTGTGGAAACAGAGATAAACTGCAGGGACATTAAGGAAACATACTGATAAGAGTCTGATGTCCCACAATTATTGTTTCAGCAAAAAAAATCACAACTAGGGTTTATAAAAATCTCACATTTTCTGACGGCATATCAAGGATCATCTAATAAGCAACTTAACATAAAATAACAAGGACAAAGTGATTGTATTATAAGGATAAACTTGGAAATAATGTCAAAAATAATGCAATAATAAAGGTGTAATTTGAGAATAAAGTCAAAATGACCAGAATAAAGTTATAACATTATGACTTTATTCTGGTAATTTTATTTAATTGTTTTTATCTTCTTACTGTGACCCCAATACTCTAAAACGTTATCCCAACTTGTTACTTTAGTTAAAATGAATGTATATCAACTTTAAAGGACAGAAACTTTTTTCCTCCATGACAATTTAAAAAAAATTTACATTATCGCCACCTACTGGCAGAATATGGTGATCAAAATTAAAGGGCAAATACAATTTGAAGTTAGCGCATTAGCATCAGTATCTGCATACCATCATGTTGGTCTAGTGATTTAGCTTAGTGTTTAGCATAGCTAACTTAGTTAGCAGTTCTCACCACTTCATAGTAATGAATTGCCAGAGAAAAAACTTCTCAGTTTTTCCAGATTCTGACTGAATAAATAATTTGTTACAGTTGATTATATTAAAGTGCAGATTATTTTGAAAAACCCACTAGGTGGCGATAATGGCATCAAATTAGCCGTGTTAGCCTAGCCACCTTTCAGATCTTTTTTAGCTCATCTTTTCTTTGTCGCTGTTCATTTTGTCTAAATTCTGCAGTTGATACTTGAAGTTCATTGGAAACGATGTTCAGTCTGACTGGATCTGACTAAGTTTGTTTAAGTTTTTTGAAGATTCTTGTTTTTTCTCACCTTGAGCAGCAACTGGGTGAGAAAATCCACATCATTGTAAAAATGTTCACTAAGCAATTAGATGCAGATTTTTCTTTATTAATTTGTGAAAAGGCGACTTTAACAAACCAACAGCTGCCTTGGACAGTCGGTCAGGGAACCTTCCAGGAGATTATCTGGAAAATTGCTTTGATTGCCTCTTTTCTGTTTTAATGACTGCTGAGAAAATCACAGCTTCTGAATGTGCTGAATTTTTATTGAACGCTGCTGCTGCCTTCACCATGTCTGCTGTGTTTTTGCTCTGATCTCATCAATAATTTCTAGAAATCCTTCACTTTCTGCTTCAGCTGTACGTAAGAGAAGCAATAAAATATGTTGAGCTTCTTAGATTCTGCAGTGTTGTGAATTATTTTCCAGAGCGTCAAACTGACACCCACTTCATCTTTTCCTCTGGGTTAATGGGGGAGGATGGAGGTAATGATGCTCTTTGCTTTCCCATTATCTCCTCACCTCGGTTGGTTGCATTTTCCCCTCCACCTCCCAGCTGCAGCCGCACCAGGAGGACACAAAGGACCTGGAGCCCCACAGTGTCTCTCACTCAGTGGGAGCCGCAGCCTGCAGCCTGACTGAGCCGTCAGTCACTGAGCTGATCGCCTCAACACTCAGCCTCCAGGAAACACTGCAGACCTGCAGAGCAGAAACATTTCACCATCAGGACAGGTGGATGAAATCCAACTGAACGGTTTCTGAGCCTCTGCAGCTGCTGCTGGATTCATGTTTCTCCTCTTTTCTGGCTTTGATGGACCAACAGCTTTAATGAGTCGAGGTTTAAAACGTTTAATTAGCTCAGGAGACGCTGACTCTCCCAGCCCCCCAAAGCCAAATTAGACGCTGTTTGAAATCTCTGAGTGTTTCCTCTAATATTTAATTAGCTGCAGATTTGAGCTACGATCATATGTCTCCACAGATTAGACATTTTATCTTTTTACCCCAAAGAGCCACGTTGAGTTTGATTTCTTAAATAAATTATCAGTAGAAACTCAATATTTCTTTGGAGATCAAGTTCCTTACTAGATGGAAAAAGTTGGGTTTAAAATTGTCAAAACACCTGAGTCAGCATTTTCATGCACTCGAAGCCCAATTTACTAAAATTTGAATAAATATTTGCTTCCATAGTTTAGCTGTAAATATCTAAAGATGCCATCAGGTGGCAGAAGTTTGAACATTTCTGTTCTGGTGGAGAAAAATGTTTCCATGGATTTAAATCTGTTTTCTTGGAAATCTAAATATTAGATCATTTATTGTGTTTTTTGGCTCTGTTGTTAACAGGTCAGGTTTTTGTGATGATCGATCGATTATTGATGGCAGCCAATCGTCAGACGAGCCGACCGACTTCAGAGGATGGTAGGCAAACTGCAATGGAAACTACATGCATTTAGCTGGAAGCTGCACATTCACACACATAATCATAATTCAGAATAATCCTCCAAATGTAGGTGCATTAAATCAGATTATCAGATGATTTCATGTGAAATTGATTTTGAAGTGAAAACTGATTTGTGTAATTGTAACTGTGCAACCAGGTAAGTCATGACAACAAAACAAGGTTATTGAGAAATTATTGTTATTAAGATCATTTTATTTTGTTATAATTTAAAAAAAATACAAGCCGTAATTTTAAAACTTTAATAATTTGTCCGTCTCATTCAGTTCATGTCTTTTATATGTAGCCAATCTTTCTGGTGCAAATCATTTAAGTTTCTTTAAATTACATTTTGGTTTAAAAAAATCTTGAAATTATAATTCTGAAGCTAAAAAAAGGTTAAAAATGCATAAAAACCTTCCAGTATGACTGAAACAATTCACGAGTCAAACTTCCTCCACAGTGAAATTAGATTCACAAAATCAGATGATTGTTATCTTTGATCTGAGACATGAAAGTGACACATTAATGTCATTTTATTTCACAGTAACTCAGGTTCTGCTGAGCTTTTACATCTCATGCATTAGTAGACGATGTTTTTTAATGAGGCGTTTTGGAGCATCTGGTGGTTTTGGACAACAGAAAGAATCTCAACAGACTCAGAAGAGACTTCGCTTTGTTACGTTCGTCTGAAAACTGAACCCAAGGAAGATGATGAGTTAAACTTCCTGTTTCTCTGACTGGTCAGTTTCTGTTTCTCCAGCTGCAGCAGAAGGTCAGTATACTAAACATCATTTTCATCCTTTTATGTTGAGCTTTTAAAAACTTTAACATGACTTAATGAATGCAAACATAATAATCATTTAAAACCTATTTTAAGTTGTTTTGACAAGTTTCTTGGTTTCAAACTCAAAAGTCAATTAAATTACCTGTAGTTTCACTGTTGGTTGTTTCTGTCCTGGTTTCTTTAACCTCCGACTCGTTCGTCTGTTTATGATCAAAAACAGAAGATATTTAGAAATAGATTTCTATAAACATCTGCTTTATGTTGAAGTTATGGGATCTTCACCTTCCAGACCAGGAACAGGAAACTTAACTCAGCATCCATGTGAGTTTCCAGTAAAGTAAAGATTCACAATATATGGATAATTATTCAGTCCTTTGTGATTCTTTTCCTGTCTATATGTCCCTAAACTATGGTGGGTGATGAACTGGGGGTGAGTGTTTTTAACCAACATCATAACCATAAAACTTTATTTGTTATCATTTTTGATGTTTAATAGCTTATTAGGGAGGTCAAACTAATTTCATTATAGTTTTTCACCAGCAGATGTCACTAAATCCCACATTGAGGCCAGTAAACATCGTTTTGTTTTATCTGAGCAAAGACAAACTGACTGACCTGCAGTTTGTGAACAGCTACAAACTTCAGCAGCTCAGGATTCGTCTTCATGGACAATCCAGCTTCATTAACTCTGCCAGCAGCGTCCTGCAGGGCAGAGTGACCACCAGGGCAGAGCGACCACAATCGCTGCCGTTAATAATCCAGCTGAGGACAGATTCACTAAACTGGTAAAAAGAAAGCGAGGTATCATCATTATTAATCAAAAGCTGAATGTTTTACCTTGCAATCATGTTCTTATGGTTCTTATGGTACACGAGCTACAGGATTCCTAAAGGAAACAAGGATCATTTTTATCATTTTGAGTTAAATGAGCCTGAGAACCAGAAGAGTTCATGTGGAAGATGTGAAAAAGATGATGAAGGGAAACATCAGAAATGTTTAGCACACCTGCATAAAATGATGACTCGTTATAAGGTCTAAGCAGAACATTGACTTGGGAGAGAACTGAAACATGCAGGATTTCGGGCCTCCAGGACCGACTCTGGACACCCCTGATCTAGAGAAACTCATCCATGGCATTTATCTTTAGTCACATTGATTACTGAAGCAGCATCTTCACAGGTCTGAGTAAAATATCAATCAGCTGATGCAGAATGCTGCTGCTGAAGTTCTGACTAAAACCAGGAAGATAGAGCACATAGCACCAGTTCTACAGTCCTTCACTGGCTCCCTGTAGCTCAGAGAATAAACTATAAAATACTGTCGCACCACAATACATTGAAGATCTACTGCTGTTCTACTAACCTTTCAGGCCTCTCAGATCTTTTGGTTCTGGGGACGCAGAGCAGAACCAGAAGACCAAACAAGGAGAAGCAGCACTCAGCTTTTATGTGCCACAAATTTGGAACCAACTTCTAAAATACTGGAAAACTGCTGAAACATGGAGATCTTTTAAATCTAGACTGAATCCCACCTGTTTGGAGTTATTTTGAAACCAAATGGATTAAGAAATTAATGATGGAACTTGACTAAATGTAATGGTTCAATTGTTGATTTTGATTGTATTTGAAATTTAATCTGTAGAGGTATGTATTCTAAAAAAGTTAAAGATTCATATTTGATTTAGGACATATAGGGGTACAGTTTATGGAAAACTTCACTTTCACTGCATTGTTTTAAAATCTGTGTTCAGGTTAAAGCCTATAGCTTTTACCAATGTTTTTAGTGAAAGATATTGCGAAAGATCTTTCACAAAAATATTTTTCCAAAAATAGTTCAAATGTAACATGAAATATAGATTTATAATTGTATTTGGACATTTCTGGTAAGTTTTGTAGTTTTGTTCATTAACCCTTCCAGAACGGAGCAGTGACGATCCAGCCAAATCTGCAGTGCTGTAATTCTGTCACACTTTGTGCTATCTGAAAAATTCTAACGGTTTCTGAAAGGGGAGACGTTATGCTTTCCCCCCAATATTGGGTTATTACGGTAATTTTACTCCTGCTGTAGCAGTGAGTGAAATTAATCTGAGGGAAAGTCTTTTAATAGACAGTAAATTGCGATACTAGCTTCCTAGATATTTATAGTTTGAGTTGTTACGGATAAGTGGGTAAATGTATTTACCCACAAGACATTTAAAAAACTGTGTACAATTAAAATAAGGAAAAATATCCAGGCAGAGATTTGAAATTTAGGTCATAAAAGGTTAACAAGTCTTTAAGTATGCAGTTTTACAGTGTAGCTAAATTGTTTTTCAGAAATAGCACATCCAAGTCAAAATTTCTATGTATGTGAAATCACATTTGATTTTTGAAAACAAAATGTTCTTTCCTTTGAACATGTATTATCATTGTAGCTTTAACTAAACCATGAAGGACAATAAACTGGGGGTAAATATTTTTATCTTATTAGTTTTACCAAATAGTTTAGTTTAAATATTTTCTTTTCTGTTCCGAAACAAACAGGCTGATCTGCTGCTTGTAAAAAACTACATTCCTCTGGAGTGTCAGCACATGCATGGACCTGTTGGTTCTGGAAAGTCCAGTTTCATCAACTCAGTCCAAAGAGTCCAGAACAGCAGAATATGCAGACAGGCTTTGGCATCTAAAGCCTCTCAGGGCTGTTTCACCAGAGAGGTGAGAGAATGATTTTACGCTGTGGTCAAACTATGATGAACACTTCAGCTGTATTTACACACAATGGTTTACCTGCAACAGGAAAAAATACTGCATGTCAGCAGAATGTGAAGAGTTCAGATCTCTTGGCTCACAGAAAGTGTGGACCCTGATTTGGCTTCCTATTTATCGAACTGAACGTTTTTCACATCTGATTGATGCCCAGGAAGTTTTCAGCTTCTGTTCATTGTGAAGGTTTGGTCACTTTTATGAAAGAAAACCCATAAATCTATGGTGTTCAAATTAGCTAGGTGCTGAAGGTTAAACATTAATTTGTGACCTAATTTATGTTTCAGATCATCGTCATATATGTTAACATATATGTTAAAGTGATCCAGAATTATGTGAACATGTTGGCCTAAATATGTTATTTTACTATAAGCTAAAATATTGCCGTTTCTCATATGCCAAACTCATAATTACTTCAAAATTGGACATCTTTTGTTATATTTTTTACACATGGAGGTCACCATTGTTGTTGCTGCACTCCCCCCGATTTCTTCTGAGAGGGTGATATGTGCTACCAGCTCTCCATCTAACGGGTAAATTGAGTTTCCTAAATCTGCTGGGTATTACCCCGTCCTGAACTAAACTCTGTTTAATCGGAATCGAGAAATATTCGCCTGGCTCCTAATGGCACTTCATCCAGATGTCCCACCTTCTTCCCCTGTGAATTAGCTGAGCAGCCTGCAGCCAACTAGTTTCACAGAGCACATGTTAAATGTCGCTCCTTGTCACAACGTGAACTTGTTACCAAACCAGGCTGGTTTTAGTAACTTGGGTCTCATTAATTGGCTAAATCACACCTGGTGGCAAATACTGATATCAAAACAGAGATTCACATCAGGTTGGTTTTTGAATGTTCACCAGATGTGTCATATCTAGATATTCAACTTTAAGCTTAAAGTTGAATTTTACATGGTGAAGTAAAACAAACAGTAAAATATAAAGCACCCAAAACTAAATTTGAGGGGGAAAAAAACAGTCAAAACCTAGTAAAACTGTTCAACAAAATGACAGTCTTCCCTGAGATGATCCCTTTCTACAGTCTTTCATGTGCCTGGTTTCGATTTTATTCTTTGTAAGATGTGTTTGATCTTTTTTTTTCTCCAGTTCGTTAACCCCCAGGCTAAAGTGCTCACAGAGTTGGAAACATAAATACCTTTATTCAGTTTACCGTTTGTTTCCCTGTGTGTCCTTGGTACTCTCATATCCCACATGTCACAGCCTGCCTCCTCACTTGCCTGTCTGCGTGTTTCTACATGCTAGGCAAGGTCTAGAGGGATCAGATTTTTTTCGACAGGTGTTATAGGCGATCTTGCCCTTTTTTTGAGGGTGTTGTGCTGTGACTTTTTTATAAGTCCCTATATTTCACCACAACATATTCAACATATACCCTACAATCAGTGCCTAATGCAAAACAATCTCTTGCTTTTCAGTGCTACCACAAAACAAGACCATTTCAAGCCATTTATTTAAAAACAGACTTGATTGTAATGCCAAAACTCAATGGCGGGTAATAGGACATTTTGTCAGTATCAGATGGCTTCACAACAGGAACATGTGCCTGTTGTTGTGGAGGTAGATGAGCAAAGCATTGAAATTTGTGTCTTGACCAAGGTTCTGCAAATATTCTGAAAGGTCAGTAGTTCAACTGTTCCTTTTGCTTCTGCTCTGGGAGATAATCCTCATAGGAGACTGGGCTGCTTTTAAGACTCCTGATGCCCATTTATTCTGTCAGGGTCAAAATCTTCTGGGAGACAAAGAGAAAGGGCAGAGGTGGATGAATGGAAAGTTAAGGAATGTTCCTTATAGCCTCCAAGTGAGCTGTTCATCTGTTGTTAGTCCTCTGTGTATCCTAATCCCTGTAGGTAGCACTGGGGCATCTCTCCTGTGTTTCAATTGTCCAAGGTCCTTGGTGGCCTGGCATCGTTTTCCTCCAAGGTTTGTGAGTTCAGGCTCCTGGGGGATGACAGTTGGGGGTGGCGGTGGTTTCTTTTCAGACATCAAGGTATCTGAGATTATGTCCTGGGTGATGACTTTCTCTTCCTGGAATTTGTGTCTCCCCAGTCCTGTAAATAATTGTTCTGATGTCTTCTCTGATGGTTCTTGGAGGTCTGGTTTCTGTTTGTATGAATTGTAAGTGGAAATAGGGTTTTTTTTGGTTGTTTTTGTCTGTCTCTGTGGAAGCAACATCTGCATCACACACGTGTGCCAGGCGTTGGCAGGTGTGACTCACATGTATGTATTTAGGTGTACACCCCCATTTCCTAAAAATCTATTTAAAAGGTTAAACATGTCTAAAACACAGACAACTATACAACCAGTTGCCTGAAGAATATTTCCATTTAGAGGACTAATGTCCCAGCAAGTTCTAGTGAAACTTATCCATGTGTTTATCTTTAGTTGCATTTTATTAATGCAACAGTGTCTTCTCAGGTCCGCCTACAAGATTAGACACCTGCAGCTGATCCAGACGCTGCTGCTGGCGTACTGACTAAAACCAGAAAGTTAGAGAAGATCACAGAGTTCTACAGTCTCTACACTGAGAGAATAGATTTTAATATACTGTTAACAGTTTATAAATCACTGAACGGCTTAGCACCACAATAAATTAAATATCTGCTGGTGTTATACCAAACCTCCAGGTCTTCTGGTTCTGCTCTGCATCCAGAACCAAACAATGAGGAGCAGCATTCAGCTTCTATGCATCACACATCTGGAGCAAACCTCCAGAAAACTGCAACACAGCTGAAACACTGAGTTCCTTTAAATCAAGACTAAAACCCAACTATTTAGAGTTGCTTTTGAACCATAATAAATGGAACATTGAGCAATAATCTGATGTGCATTTACTTGCTTTTGCAAATTATTGATTATGGCACTTGACAAAAGGTAATATTTGTTGCTTCTTTCACAACTGGCAACTGTATATTTTTAGGACAGTTAAAATGACGTGAACTTTGTCAGATGTTTCTATAATTTGTTTTCACCTAATGACTGTAATAATACACTATTATATATTAATGTGATAAATGTTGCTTAAAAAATAAAGGCATTTTAGAGTCTAGAGACTAACTGGTTTAAAACCAAAAGTGAAACTGAGAATTAAGTAGGATGGTTTGTGGAAAACTTTCTCACTATAATTTGGAGGTTGACTGCTCTGGATCTCAAATTTCTGTTCAGGTAACAAAGGTTTGGAATATGTGTTACATTTTTAATGTCAAATTTAAATTATTTTGTACCTGTACTTGTGTTAAATAACAGGTTTTTTTATTTATTTGGTCAAAGTATTTTTTCTCTTTCATGTTCATATCAAGCATTTTGAATTATTAAAACTTTTTATAGAAATTGCTTCAAAGCTATAAATTTTAAACCTTTATGAATCGTTTTTAATTTACAAGTTATATTTAAAGAAATATCAAGTCATTTTACCGTAAAATAAACTTTATTTTAGAGCTGGTATGCTTTATTTTGCAGGCATGGGGACATCTCATTCTAAATCCTCAGGTAAGTCCACTGCAGAAAATTGTCTATTTTCAAACCTTTTTTGCTCTGTTGGTTGGGTGTGTACTATTAAGAGTTCCACCCTTAATTCATGAAGTAATTATATTTACAAACAGAAGGCGTAAAAAGTAAATTTTGGGGGGAGAAATTTGCTCAAAGGGATATGGTTTGTCCTGAAAAATGTTTGAATTATGTGAAAATGTTAAGCAATATCCTGGGGGATCCCTCCCAGCAGATAAAACAAGGCCCAAGACAGCTATTAAACTTTTTAAGACGAGTTTCAGACAAGTTTATAAGCAATTTATAAAATCATGGCAACCTCCAGACTACCATCACAATCATGACACAAACCCTAAATTCTTGTTTCTTCAGACCTGGCAGGCAAATGGAGGAACTTTGTCAAAACACATCAACGTTTCTAAGCTGCATGTTGACCTGCTTGAATTGTCATTTGGTGATGAAATAAGATTTTAAAAATTATCTCTCCCTTTCGTTTGCTTTAAAGATGTACATTTAAACCCTTTAGAAATCATTGTTAATTTACATGTGCCATTGAAGGTCAACGGGGCACCTTCAAGCCGTTACATGACAAACTAACTGATATTACCACCTAGTGGCAAATGACGGATATTAAATATATTTATTTTCCCACAGAAGCAGATGATAAGCAAGGTAAGGAAAAGTATTTGTCACTAATTTAGACCCTGATTTGCTTAAAATATTATGATTCTGAATTATCGTCAAGATATTGATGTTTATCTTGTTTACAGTAATATGATCAGTATCCCAAAATGAAGGTGCTGTTGGATTTTGTTATTATTGTAATGAATATTACCTTAAACTAAAAAAAACTGGCAATAAAAATTATTCTGAAGCCATAATATATAGGATAATAAGTTTGAGGCTCTTTTCGTGACATTGTTATATGCTTCAATTTGACATAATTACCCAAATATTGTCAAATAAAATGATTCGTCCATTTCACTGTACTTTATCTTACTTTTATATTTACAACATACACTATTTGAAACTTTGCTGAAAGAGCAAGTTTTCATTTTTAAATATTTATGCAGTTTGTTAACATTTAACCTTTCTCTTAACATTTGTGATTAATTTTAGTTCATATTGAATCCTGGAGGACAATGTAAGTGTGATTTCTTAAAATCCATTTTTAATAAAAATGTATCTAACAGCCATGTAAATGTAAGTTTCTGGTTTGATAGTGTCATTTAATCATAATCACATTTGTAATTAATTCTTGCCAAAGATGAGACTAACAAATTATTTTTGTTGTACGTATCAATATTTCTATTTTGTGGTACTTTACTACACATAAGAATCTTTCAAATAAAAGCAGCCTTAAAACAAATTGAATATTAAAGGCTGCATTTTGTCATTTACCCTCTGTGTTTATTCTTGTGATCTGTTGGCCATCAGTTCAGAATGTGACCCAGTTTTTGTAGTTAAATACACACTCCTCTTCTTGACCCTGGAAGAACTAAATGGGCATAAAAGATGAATGACTAAGGATATTATTTCCCCATTTCTTGGAAATCTGTGTTACAAAGATAATTAACTCTGAAAACCTATAAAGTTGTTTGTGTTTCATTCTGCGATTAGCAACAGTGAGGATGATCTGAGGTTTCTCAATGAATACAAACCCGGGCCTGAAGATCAGAAACTCAGGATTCTCCTTTATGGACCAACTGGAGCTGGAAAGTCCAGTTTCATCAACTCTGTCCAAACCGTCCTGCGTGGCAGACCTTACTCTCAGGCTCTGGTTGATCACACTGAGGGTGGCTCTTTTACCAAAGAGGTAACTTTGACTTTTATTTCAGTTTAAGTTTGATGTTAAACTTCTCCTTTCTGAGATGTATTCAAACCTGTTTAGGTATATGTGCAATGCCTATATATATAACTATAAAGAACCTTCTGTGAAATTTGGACAGAATGAGCACTTTAAACATTTTTAGTTTGACGTTTTATCCACAGAAATCACATATTTTATTTTAAAAAATAATGGGTATGATGACCAAGTAATTGTGAACTATGGAAGAAGCACAGCTGACACTTGGTAAACATTTAAAAACATGCTGAGCAAAATAAGTTTAGTTGGAGTACTTGGTTAACAGCGAATGTTCTTGATAAATCTGTTCCTGTTGTGTTTTGTTGAGTTGTAAACATAATCTTTGCCTGGCTCAGTTTTCATCAAAGTAAAACTGTTTTTAGGACAAAGCAGTTATGTTTCTTTTCCTTTTGAAGAACTAATTTATTTAATCTTTACATTTCTTTTTGTGTGATTCAGTACATAACCCATCAAATCGACAAGGATGATGACTCGTTTTATCCTTTTATCTTTAATGACATGATGGGCCTGAGCAAATACAAAGGTGTCTTGGTAGAAGATGTAGAACTGGCATTAAAAGGTCATGTCAAGGAAGGATACAAGGTAAACTAGATATCTGGATTATCATTTTGATAATTTTAGATCTGCATTTTTATTTACACATACAACTAATTTGAATGTGTCTTTTTTCCAGTTCAATCCTGAGACTCCATTGTCTGAGGACAATCAGTTCTACAACACCCGGCCCACTACCAATGACAAAGTGCACATTCTGGTGTGTGTCATTCCGGTTGACAACATAAGTTTAATGAATTCTGAAGATGTTAAGACAATTCGGATGATCAGACTCAAAGCCAGTGTGCTGAGTAAGTGTAAAAATGTCTTAATTTATTGTTGGGTTGACTTTTTAAAGGTCCACTATTATGCTTCCTTGAACAAGCTGTATGATAGATCTGTGGACTAAATAAAACATTTTCATTGCATTTAATATGCAAAATTATTGAAATTTCACCAAATCAGTTCTGCCTGTTTTGAGCTCGTTAAGGAATGTGCTGTTTTAATGCCATGTCACGATTATGCAAATGAGCTGCTGCTGGCCACGCCCTCTTCACTCAGTGTTTACATTAATAACTCAGACATGTGAAAATGGCAGAACAATACAAAACACACAAGACATCATTATGTACTTACATCGCCATCTTCTGCAGAATTGTGATGAATAGTAGAAACAGAACCTTCCTTGAATTGAAGTCTTTTGCCAAATCCGGCTACGTACTGTTGGTAGTTTTCAGAGATCTCCTTCCCAAAATGATCTGCACAAACTGCAACCTTCTTTGGCAACACTGCATGGACATTGCAAGCAAAAATAAAATGATGCCATGTAGCTCATTTTGCACATGCTTTTCATTGCAGTCGACAGCAAAATATTTTCCTTTTCCAGCAGCCATTGTGCAGTGGTGGCTTATGGTCTTGAATGAAAGGGGTGGAGCTCCACCTGTGTTGCCAGGTGAAGAGCTGGATTGGCTTGGGGTTTCAAATTGTGACGCAACCATTTAAAAGTTTTTGAAGTGGGCTGATTTGCAGAGACCAGCAGAACATTTACTTATTTCCAAAAAACCAAATGGGCTTTTTTTTGTTTAGTTTTTTGCCTTTGTACTGTTTCTAAAAGCAGGAAATTGCTGTGTGGTAGTACATAAACATGCTAAATGTGAATTTTGCTTAATAGTAGACCTTTTATTGACCTCCAGTCAGAATGAGGTTTCGAAAATAATTTTCCTTACAGTAATTATAAGATACCTGGAGCATAAATGACAATGTAATTTATAAACTTTTGCCCTTCATAGACATTTACCATGTTGATAGATTTCTCTGTAATTAATATTTCATATCATGACTTTAAAGTAAGGTAGATTTTATAAAAACAATGTAGTTTTTGTAAAAGTACACTTTACTAAAACAATGCAATAGTGAGTCTCATTCACTACCAGATGCTGCTGGAACAGTTGAAATAAAAGCATTTTGGTTTCACTGCTGCTTAGCAACTAGAACTGCAGTCCTGGTGAGAATTACAGGGGTTATGAGACAGAGGCACTGGTCTTCAGGTACTGGAGTGAAGGACCATTGATAGTTTATTGTTGTTTCACTTCCTAATTATTTCATTTGGATTTTGTCCTATCATGATTTACTTCATAAACACAACCATCATTAATATTTTGTCTATTTTTACTGTTATGCTGACAGATATCCCACAGGTCACCATCCTCACCAAAATTGATGAGCTTCCTCTTGATATGCATGCGGAAATAAATGTCTATACAATTAAAGGAGTGAAGGAAAAGGTTTGTTTGATTAGTAATTTCATAAATATGCAGTAAACCATTGAATGTTCATTAAGAATAGTTTACTACTGAATAAAAAAACCTTTGTTAAAAATGTGAAAATATATAACTGGAACTTGTTTGGTAAACTGCAACATTTAATGGAGGAAATTCTCTGCATGTGGGAAAGATTTTCCATCTGTGAGTTTTTTTGTAGATGAATATTTTGTTGACCAGATAAATAGAATCTAACATGGCAGAAAATATGTGCCTGCTCTTAAAAAAAGTTTTAAGATGGTGCTTTTTTTTGCCTAAATAAAGAGAAGTATTGTTGTAAAACTGTAACTAAAAAGTATTCAAAATATATTTATTTATTTTAGTACATTATATACAGTGAAAAGAACTGGAGGTTGCTTGCTTTAAAAAGCTTTACTGTTTCTTTTAATGCATGCTGCTTGTCCTGACAATTATCTCGCATTTCAACACATGAGATTGGTTTATCTCCAACAAACAAATTGGAGATAAACCAATTTATCTCCAATTTAAACAAAACTGATTGTTCAAATCTATTTTGAACAAATGGATAACGGTGACATCTCAAAATACTCTGAAATTGTTTGTTTTTTTATCTAGACCTGGCATAAAATATCCTAGATATAAAATAAAAGCAAAATAATGTAATTAGATTTATACTTTTATTAAAGATTAAAAATTCAAACACCACTTGTAGTAAATTAAGGTTGTTAATTTATCCATTTAGATTCTACTTGTAGATCATCTTTATCATATCTGCAAAACTAAGTCTTCCAACTGGTTCTGATCACTATTTTTTTATTGTATTTAGCTTTAAACCTCGGTTAATAATGGCCTGTATTTCTTTTCATTGCCAGTCAAATATCTTTTTAGTCATCTGAATGCTGCTACTGGACATCATCCAGGCCTGCTCAAAAATAAAAAAACATACTAAACACAAATCATGTTTGACATTTTGAAGTTATGTTGAAATACTTTGTGTTGGTCCTGAGTGGTTGCTAAGCAGTAATGTTTCACCAGTAGGAAGTCGGGTTGTTGAACTCTAAGCTGTGGTTTGATGAAACATGATGCGATTTTGTTTTCTTTCTCAGATGAAGGCAGCGCAGGCGAACATGGGCTTCCCACTGAACTGCATGTTCCCTGTGAAGAATTATCATGAAGAAATCAACATGAACAGAAATGTTGATGCTCTGATTCTGAGCGCCATGAGACACATCATCCAGTACGGGGATGATTTCATAAAATTCAGTCAAAACCGTTCTGAACCTTAAATTGATTCGCTATGACGATCTATTATTTGGTCCACATCAACCATGTGAGACTGAACTCTGATCGATAACAGTCTTATTTTTGAAATGTGGCTTTATGGTTATCTTAGGTCCTTTACAGATATGAGTCATTTTCTGTAAAAAAAAAATTTAAAAAAACTTTTGAAAAAATATTAGATATAGCGGTATAGGGTTGGGTTTTTATTAATAATCAATTATCATTGTCTCGTGCTGAAAAAATAATCAGACATTTCATCACCATCTCATATCTCATAACTCATGTAAGGTGTGAAATTAAGATAAATCTGTTGTAACCTTCTATTTACTGTGATTGTCAGGCTGAGTTTGTCAACACAAATATTGCATTTCGAGGAATATTTTTATGTAATCTGTACCCAAAAAAAATAAAATCTGAGCCAGCAAAAGAACCAGCCTGCTGTCAGGAAACACGTAGACCTCCTGCTGTCTGCTACTGCAAAACACAGAGAAATCTCTTATTGTGGGTTTTCCAATAAACTGCATCTTCCTGGTGAAAAACTGCCATGAGGAAATTTACTTGAAAGGAAAGATGGAAAAAAAATCCTATGATGAGTTACTGGACTGATGCTGATGAGGAACATTTTAAAAAATGACAGGTAATTCTTTCTTTGCAGAATCTGCTTAGTAAGACTTGTATGGTCTTCTTAGGTAAACCTGCCTTATTTATGTCTGTTATTTACCTTATGCTCACACTGTTTTCTACCATTAATCATCAATCTGTCCTTCCTCTCTTGTTTTGAATCATGATTTAAAACATTTCTGTATCTGACATATAGAGGAAACTTCTCCAGTTCCTCTGCTTCCAGTTCTGTGCAGCCAAGTATTTATAAATACACAAAACCTTGCATAACCTGTATGCATATATGCACAAGAACTTGC
The DNA here is from genome assembly GCA_903067075.1 of Micropoecilia bifurca. NCBI lineage: Eukaryota > Metazoa > Chordata > Actinopteri > Cyprinodontiformes > Poeciliidae > Micropoecilia > Micropoecilia bifurca. Next base: position 26,888 of record CAEGAF010101949.1, read on the forward strand.
AATCCTAGTCATGGCATCACAACATGGATTGGTGATTTTAAATGGTTAATACTTGTTTGAACATTTATGTATTTATTGTGATTACCCAGAAACTGTGCTGAGTTATAGTTTAGGGTTTAGTCTTTCTTTCTCTGATCAGAGACAAACAGACAGATGTCCAGTTTGAGAAGGACGACAAACTTTAGTTTTTGATGGTGACCAGCTTAAGATTCTTCTTATTAGTATTGTTGGAGTTAGAAAGTCCAGTTTCATCAACTCAGTCCAAAGTGTTGTACAGAAAAAGTTGTACAGACTTTAGCAAATAATACTTCTTGCAGCTGTTTCACTAAAGCCGTAGGACGATATGCTTTTCCATTATTGCCTGATAAATGTGGTTTTGTTTGACTTCTGAAATTTGCTTATTGAATTGTTCATAGCAGAGATGGTTTACTGACATCTTCTTGATGCCTTCATTATGGTCTAAACATTGTTGTTAACCAAAGTTTATCTGTTTGAAGTCCTGAAATAAAAGGAAATAAGGACAGAAAGTGTCTTAAAAAGTTTACAGTGAATTTATCGATTAAAATATAAAAGATGCGGTAAAATGGTGTGCATGAAAAACTACTAAAACCAGCAGAATAAAAGTTAAAAGGGGATCCCTGCAAGGATGAGAAAGTTGTAGAATGGGGTTTCCATCACGGTGCTTGTTGACGGTCTCAACTTCTAGTGATCACTGCAGTATGTCCTCCAAACCGCGCTCCGCCCTCGTCACCTGGCTTGGACAACATCACACTTTTCCATCCACACCGGCTTCACCGGTTCTGTGTGCTTGTCACCACAGGCCTCACTAATCTTTGTCTGTGGCGTGTTTGTCTTTGCTTATAATCGGCAGCCCTTTATTTTCTGCTGCTTATTGTCATTTATCGACCGGCTTGTCCCCAGATGTTGTCCCTGGTCTTCATCTCTGTTTGTCTGCTCTTTTTATTCCCTCATTTCTGCCTTTCATGCCACTGCAGCTGAATAATACCCGAGTAAGCTGTCGGTCTGTGTCTCTGGCTCTGTTTTGGGAAATAATTCAGTAAAGTTAAATAAATCCAAAACAACCACACAGTAAAGTACTAAAATAAAATATGCAAGTAACACAATTCAAAAAGGCCACATGGAAAACCTGTCTACAGGAGGGAAGACGTTTTTATTGCAGAACAATAAAGTTTACTGTTTACAGTCATCCAATAATTCAGAAACATTTAATAAAGGTCAGCTGAGCTGAAATAAGAAGCTGTTTCATGGTTAAATGTTGAGGTCAGTGGGGTTCATCACTTGTGCTATTATTCACCTGCTGCACTGCAGCAGGTGAATAATAGCACAAGTGATGAAAAGCTATAGCTTTGCGATAAGATCAGCTGTTCTGTGGGAGCTTTTTATCCATCCATCCATCCATTTTCTTGCACCCTTTATCCCTTAGTGGGGTCGGGAGGGTTGCTGGTTACTCTCCAGCTGGCGTTCCGGGCGAGAGGCGGGGTTTGCCCTGGACAGGTCGCCAGTCTGTCGCAGGGCAACACAGAGACATACAGGACAAACAACCAGCCACACACACTCACACCTAGGGGCAATTTGGAGAGACCAATTAACCTAACAGTCATGTTTTTGGACTGTGGGAGGAAACCGGAGAACCCGGAGAAAACCCACCATGACCAGGGAGAACATGCAAACTCCATGCAGAAAGGCCGGGGCTGGGAATCGAACCCAGAACTTTCTTGTTGCAAGGCAACAGCTCTACCAACTGCGCCACTGTGCAGCCCTTGGAAGCTTTTTAAGCTCCTTTATTTTCATTTCATGGTTTCACTGAGGAAATAAGGAAAAAAAAGCCTGTTGAAAAAAGGATTTTAGTAGTTGGATGTATTGTGCAGCTCAAGGCTGTCAGTCAAACTAAGTTTGACACATTTTGCAGTGGCTACTTTGTAGCTTTTTAATTATTTTTTTCTCTGATTTTCTGCACTCCCATTGCACTGTTATGGCTAATCCATTCCTCTCGTTTCTTTCAAAATCAAATGGTAGAAGTTGATAACTTTGATCAGAGGCAAATCGATGAGGGTTTTTATTGGATTAACCTAATATCCTTCAAAAAAAATCCACCATTGAGCTGTCAGGAAGATTGAAAATTATTTATAATGTTCTCTAGATTAAATTGTCAACCAGCCCAAAAATATATGCCAGGCCAAATGACCAAAACCAGAACCAGAATATGAACCCAGAAAAAAAGATAGATAATTTCACCATAATATTTACTCAACATCACTATTAACCTGGGCAGAAGCCAGAATAAAATCAGGTCAAAGCCAATGAAGATCTCATTTTAGAAGAAGAAATAATAAAATGTTACAGAAAGTAGAACAAGTCCATAAAGTGGAGTTAATAAGTTCCAACATTTGGACTGAAATTTACAGTAAACATGAGCATAAAGGACAAGTGTTTCTTTGTAGCAGTAAAACACAGAAAACTGCGGCACAGGTGTCAAAGATTTACTCATTTTATTTATTTAGCACATTTTCAGCAATAAGGTAATACAAAGTGCTTTACAGGAATTAAAAGGAAATACAAACAAAATAACAAACCAAAGGAAAAAGCAAAAAAACCAAAGAATAACCCTGATGGTAAAATACTAATATAGAAACACACATAAAGAAGTTAGAAATGTAGTGACTGTTATGTTTTCTGCCTCCTAATTTGTTTTTGAAAAACCATTTTTAAGTTGAATTACAGAGTGAAGTGAAACAGACAACATAAAGCATGCAAAACAATTTTTTTATAAATCATTTGAAATCCTGTAAAATTTGGCAAATGACACCATTTCATATTGAAATTTTTTTTCCCGCAGTCTTTCAGATTTAGTTTTACTCTTTTAAAGATGTTTTCTCCAGTTTGGTAATCCCCAGGTTAAAGTCCTTGCAGAGTTAGTCCCATAATTTTATTGTTGCCAATCAGCTTCTAGATTACTATCCAGCTCATACTTTAAAACTGGGCATTGGATTGTTGTGCAGCTACAATCTCAGCAGAACCAAAGACAGAAGGTAAGCTTACTTGTGTAATTTTACTTGTTTGAAATAAAACTTAGCAGTTGCTAGTAATTACTAAACTATATCCAAACTTGCATTTGATCTGTTTAATATTAATAACTGATAGATTTATGAAATTGTATTATTTTTGGACACTAAATGGTATAAAATACATGTCAGAAAATGGTTGAGTGAAGCAACATAAGACGGTATAGTAGGAGTTTCAGTATGAAGGGGACAATTCACACGATTTGTCCCAGAAAGATGGTCAAGAGGCTTCACTTTGAAGTTGAATTATTATAGGCTAACTTAGTTTGCCATACAACAACAGGATCCTGTTGTTGTATGGCAAACTACAACAACAGCGTCAGTATGAATTTTCTTCTTCATGCTGAAACTCCCACTAGAGCTCTACTGTACAGCCCCACAAGAGAAATCAAATTATTCATACAGAATTTGATAATTACCTGAAATATTTTTTAAGTTGCACAGGAATGCCTTCAATCATAAGTATACTTACTATGCCTGCAAGTCATATTCCATAAAACATTTATATTAAATAACTTCATGTTAGAATTTTTAAAGATAACATGTATGAAATGTCCTTTTCAGTTTAACAAAAAGAATCAACAGCTCTACAGAAACCTTTGAAAAACAACATTATGATCTCAGGAATCATGATCCAATGGAAAACTATTTCACGTTCTACTCTCATATATGTATATACTTCAACTATTTGAATGAAGATTTAAATTCTTAATGGGATCTCCTAATTATCTCCTAATTATTTTCTCAGGTCTGTAAACATATTTCTTCAGTTTTTCCAGATATGGGACAATCACAGTCGAAAGGTGAGCCATGTAAATTTTCTAATATATTATCTGTTGATGTGCAATTTTTATTCACATCATTTACGTTAGTATACATTAATTGCTTTGATTTAAGCTCTGATATGAAAGTGGATTGGATTACGTTGCATAGGGACATGTGTTTACTGGGTTTTAATTCCATATGTGAGTAATGTGCAGATGTATATTTTATCAGATTTACATTATCATTTTTACACATTTTGGATATATTGTCAAAAAATGTAAAGCTCTTTGAATTGCTATAACAATAAAATCTGTGACAGTATTTTTTTTTTTCAAATTTAATTTATGAGACAGTAGTGGAAACTTCAGAGTATTCCAACCATATGGGCACAAATCCCTCCTCATACATAATGTTAACTGTAGTTAACTCAGAGCATCATAAAGTCATATTTTGAATAGTTTGTTTTTCTCTAGAACCCAGATTCTGGAGCGTGTGTACCGGGTCATTCATGTAGATTATCCCTCCTCACTCTGAGGGCTTGATTGTTCCTGTAATCTGGGAGAACGTTTCTCTACACTTTCTCAACAACAGTGTCCAAAAACAAAACCAATTCTAAAAAACCAAATCATATATTGGTTAAATCTACATGGCCTTTATCACTCCAGTGATATTTTACAGCTTTAGCCAAAAGGAGGGGTTGAAAAATCAAATTTTTGTGTAGTGTAGCTATTAAATTTAGGTGTCAGATTTAAGTGTTTAAGAACAATAAATTATTTTTGCTGTGTGTAATATTGAAACCAGCATCAATAGTGTCCAAGGGTTTTTATTTCGACTGTTTTTCCTAATTGCAATGCGTGTTTGTAAATGTTTATTCAAAAATAAATATATTGTGCATTTTAATTGGGTATTTTAAAGTAATCTGTTTTATTATTATTTGTCAGTTTTTGGAAAACCATGGAGGAAAATCAAATGGAAGTAAGTGTGTTTTTGATCATTTGCCATTTTTAACATACAAAAAGTAAAAAATAGGAACAACAGAAACAGAAATAAAAACTTTTACAGATGATGTGAAGGATCATCATTGAGAAGAATATCTGGTCAAAAACAATTCTCAATGGATTTTAAGTGAACAGTTATTGTGGGATGAGAATAAGTTTTATAAAAGTTATTTCAAACTTGATAATTATCTGAATATTTAATATATTTAAGTAGCACAGGAATGTTTCAAAATGTCTTCAGTCAAGACTGTCAGATGTCCAAATGAGAATTACATGTAATTTACTCACATCAATTAAAACAGCACATCAATAAATGCTTAGCAGAAATTAGGAAAATATTAGAACATTAGTTTTAGGCGGATGGGAGGGGGTGTTGTCCAAACATTGAAATCTGAGAATAATATACATATTTCACATTGAGTATAAATATATGGTTCGGTGTTTAATGCAAAAAAAATGTTCATTCTGATCAGGAAAATCTCAGAGGATCTGGAATTTGTGAGAAACTACAAACCAGAGTTTGAGGGTCAGACGCTGAGGATTCTTCTATATGGACCAGAAAGTGCTGGAAAGTCCAGTTTCATAAACTCGGTCCAGAGTGTCTTATTAGGCCGAATTTACTCACAGGCCTTGGCTGATACCGATTCATACAAAAGTTTTACTAAAGAGGTAAAAAAAAATAAGTAAATTATTTATACATTGCAGATTATACCTAATAATATTTCACATGTTCTTCCAAAATCTTGATTTTCTGGGATAAATCAGTTTTTTTTCTACTCGTGTTTTGTAGTACACAACCTATAAAATCGTAAAGGTGGGCGGATCATTTTATCCGTTTGTCTTCTGTGACATTATGGGTCTGAGCGAGGAGGAGGAGTCCTGGACGAAGACATCAAACTGGCTTAAAAGGGACATGTGAAGGAAGGTTACATGGTAAACTGCTAATTCTTCATTCATTTGTTGTCTATACCAGTTAATCCTTGAGAGTCACAGAGTGGGTACAGCAGGGAAACACAGAGACACACAGGACACGACAAATGGCAATTTATTCAACTTGCATGTTTTGGATTGTGGGAGGATGCCAGAGTACCTCCCACATGAAACTTGTTGAAGGAATGGTAAAACAGCATGGTGTCCGAAAATGTTTAAATGTTTCCTTAAAAATATATTCACACTTTCATTATAAGATATGAAACCATCCTATTCAATTTCTTTTTCAGTTCAATCCTGCAGCACAGTTACATGAGGGCAATGAATTCTATCAGGAAAACCCAAAACCCAATGACAAAGTTCATGTTCTTGTCTGCATACTTCCTGCAAACAACTTAGAGCTGATATCTGAGGAGGTTGTGAGGAAGATAAGGAGGATCAGAGAGGAAGCCAGCAGCCACCGTAAGTCCAGAAATTAGAGTTAAAAAGTTCACAGAAAACGGACCTTCAACTGACATATTCCATTTCACAGGTTGTGCTCCTAATATTATCCAAATGTAATAACTAGGAAAGGGGTATGATAAAATGTTAATTGATTGTATTTCCAAACACTTCAGTATTTATCTTTGAAGTATTGATTTCTTCTAGTTAAACATCTCAACTGTCTCTTAGTTTATGCAAAGCTGACTATGAATAAACTTCTCCACACGATTTCATCCAGCCATTAGTCTCTATCGACCATTGATTGTAGTTCAGATGAAAACAGATAAATACCTCTGATGACATTGTATTAATAACTGTTACTTATTTTCATCTTTCCTGTTTTTCTTTGTTCTAACAGACATTGCTCAGATTGCTGTTCTCACCAAAATTGATCTCGTCTGTCCCAAACTAAAAGAAGATATAAAGAACGTCTACATACTGCCAGAAATAAAGCAAAAGGTTTGTCTAATTCATTTTTTCAATTCAAAAGAAATATCAAGGGAAACCAATATTAATGCATTAATATTCCACAGTATTTTTGTGTCATAAGTATTAAAATATACTTGACAAAAACTAGCACATTCTAGTTTCTATAATGACTGAAGATTGTAAATGCAAAACACAATGTGATTATTTTTTAACTGGGAATAATTTGGCATTGCAAAATTTTGTAAACTTTCACAAACTAGTTAAGTTAAGCAGTAAATGGTGACAGTATAACCTCACATAAACCATGGTGGCTTATAAATACCATTTATACCTGATGTTGTATATCCAACAAATATCAAGGACTATAATTTAAACTGCTTTCTAAATCTATTTGGGCTCATGTCTAATTATGGCTTTTTTAGTAACTTTGCATCTATACATTGATATCTGTTATATGGTTTAAATTAATTAACTATCTCTGCTAAATTTGGAATCTGAGCGCAAAATTACAAATTGTAAATTTATGATTGTTGTAATAAGTTATTTGTATTTGTAAGCAACAGGCTGCATAGTTGTTGTTTTGTTTTTTTTGCTTGTTTCTCATTTTTGCTGAATTTACTGTTTCATTTAAGCAGCAGAATTAAATTACAGATTCCCTGAACTACATGCAGATGCAAACACACCCATCATGTCCAGCAGATGATGCTATTTGCACTGTATCTGTATGAGATCATAGTTGCCTCTCTATCATGGATTGTAAACACGTTATAAGTAGAGCTTTGAAATACAAAAACTTAGAAACCAAAAAGAGGAGCAAATTATTAAAATCTAAATTTAAATTCAAAAAAGTTGTTCATCAAAGGTTTAGGACCACAGTCCAAATAAACCTGTCATAACTGAAAGCATCAAAGTAGGACTCAATCGTTGTTCCCCAAGGCTCGCAGGTATTTGATGAAAGTTCCCACCATGCTGGTGAGAACTTTTCTATCAGGTGAAACACACTCAGAATGTTTTATCAGGCTAACAGTTTGGAATCATTTGAGTTTGAAAAATGTATAATTTTATGATCTCAAATTTTGTGATTTTATTTGGAACAGTTAAAATTTTCAAAAAGAATCTGAAACATATAATGTGTCCTATTAAATATATAAATTTAATATATATTTACCAGAAAATGCATTCTTTATTTTTATAGAGTAAAAATACTTTGATATAAATCATAAAATAATTCAGATTTGTAGTTTTGCAGTACCAGATAATATCTTAGTACAAAATAAGGAACCATTAAATGTTATTTACTCACATCTCATATAATCTGGAAACAACTGTGTGACTCTTGGGTTGGTTGCGCCGCTATTATACATGTTGGCTATACCTTGAAAACTAAACAGAAAAACTAATGTTTACTAAGTGAATGTAACATTAAACAGTTTTATTGTAATTTTATCACCACTCTTAAGGAATGCTAATAAATGTATTTATACCAGTTTTCATTCTAAGGGTAAAACAGTCAAAAGTTGCCACAAAGTCAAAGTTCTAAAGAAAACATGGCTTCAGTTTGTGAACAGAGGATGTCCTATTTTTCTCCTCTAGATTGAAAAGTTCAGTATTGCCACAGGTATTCCGATGACCTGCATCTTCCCTGTGAAGAGCTACCACCAAGAAATCGACCTGGACGATGACATTGACTCACTGATCCTCAGCGCCATGAAGCACATCCTCAACTGTGGAACCGACTACATCAACTTCCACCACAACCGCTTTGAATCTTCATGAAACATATTTGTTTTAATTCACCATTTGTCCTTACTCAATGAGTGGCAAATGTGTTTGACAGTAATTTTTATATTTCAATTTTGTACAAAACTAATTGCAAACTCCCAAAAAAATAGATTTCCACAACTTATCTAGATGCAAAGTTTTCTGACATTTAAAAGGTTAAATCAGTCTCAATAAGAGTGAGTTTCAGCTTTAAAGTGGAGACTGGGTGTTTATAAATGCTGATTTTTCTTCTTTTGATTAAATCTGTATTCAGATTTATGATGTACTGCAAAGTAGACATTTTAATTTTAGCTGAACATTTTAACTGAAACCTTTAACCTGGATGGCAGTTTTATTCATGTGAAGGTTGTTGATACAGTAAAGTAAACTGACCATCTACAACGAAATATAAATTAATGAATAATATTTAAAATGTTGAAAACATTGCTTGGCTTCAGGCGACTATGGTTCTGTGGTTTAGTAAGTTGACAAAATTATCTAGCAATCTGTACAATGTGGCTTTAGTGTAAATCAATTTCAGTGGTTGGCATGGCAGGAAAGAACCAGTCCATTTACCATCATAACACTGTGATACATTAGACCCTACACACTTATTGCATTCCTGGTAAGTTGTGTGAAAATTTCTAAACAAATTCAAATAAAAATACATGGTCTCACCTTTGTTGATTCCTTTGCAGCAGTAGCTGCCATTGATTGTTTGTGATAATTGGTAATTAGTCTTTTGCATCCCAATGGAGGAAGTTTGCAGAGGTGTTTTCATGTAGTCACATTGGTCTTTCTAATAGCGTGCTTAAGATGATGTATGGAATTGTTTCAACCTCAAACAGGTCTTTTTTCCCTATTTGGACCAGAGCATCTGAAAAACAGTCTGCTTAATAACTTGCCCTGGTTGTTATTAAATTGGCCTGGGCAAGTTACTGTTCTGCATGTTGTAGACTTACAGCCCTGAGGTTCAGATTGGTCAGGAGTATGTTAAGTCTCAGGTCAAACAGGCTTTCAGCACACTGTTCTTTTCACTTGCAAAACATCAACATCATCTGAAATATCTCGGCCTAGAGTGGTACAGGAAAAAGAATTGTTCACAGATTGTACTTCATTATAATCAGACTGTCCAAAATGTATCTAAAACATTTCTGTTGACCTAAAATGCTGCTGCAAATCTTTTAATTAGAGAAAAGGACTGAATATTTCAGCAAATATCTGAACGTAGAGATTTAACATTCAGCTAATGCGTAGGATAAAACTCAGCTTTTTTAATGTATGATTCAGTGCATCAGAATACATTCAATATATAGTTGCATATAAATATCATGTTACATCTGACACTTTTTTCCACATATTTTCTCTCTATTGTATTTCTGTAGCATTTCTGACCTTTGCCCTAGAGATACCACTTGTCTGATTTGTATGGAATAATCTGGAGAGATCAGATTAGACAGTTTCTGGTGTGTCTCCTTTCAGTTTCTCCTTTATGTAACTTACATTCTGTTCTCTTAAATCGTCACTAAGCATGAAGTAGCACACCTTTCTGACTGGTTTTGTTAGATATTTGAGGTAATCACAGAGGTTAGTACTGGGTTTTATTAAGCAACCTCTCTTTAGAACTGAAACATAGCAAAACACCCACATGTGAAATCCGCTTGGATTTAAGTGCTTTACGTTTTTCTTTTCAATAAACTTCATGTGTGGATATTAGTGTGTGTGTTTTGACTGTATTACCTAAATCCAAAAGGTTGCACAAAAAAAGAAATAAAGTGCCACAATGTTGATATATTTGTCTGTATAGCAAAGTAATAAGCTAATCTGAATTGTTTTCATTATGTTTGGGCCAGCAATGAATTTCTATAAGACTAACATATAATCCCATGCAAACACTGGATCTGAATATCAGTAAAAGTGTGAACATTTCAAATCTTTCTGTACATTTGAAGTATTCAGAGATGTTGTTGTCTTTAAAAGGACTCACTTAGCAAAACAGCAACTATTACAAAACATTATTTTATAGACAACACAGCAGAAACCTTTAATCAAATTTTAAAGATTTACTTAATATTTGACCTTACATATTTTTACTTGTAAAATGCCTAAAAACCAGCCGCCATTTTAATTCCACTGCGCATTTACAGATATGTCTGCCATACAATATTTCAATTAAATGGAATGAATGTTGGAGTTGGAATAATGAATAATGTGTAATACTTTCACTGAACTTTATACTCAAAGTTACATGGTCAACACCGAAAGGCCCTGGTTAGGAAACAAGCTGGTGACTGTCTTCCTGTAAAACAGCTCTGTCAACTTTTATGCACACCTGAAACATTTCAGCTTTAACTTAAAACATTTAGATCTTTTTTTATCCCTGTTATCATAGGTTGACTCAGTAAAAATGTAAAGATCTTGGTGTTTCACAGTTTTGTGTTGACAACAAACTGGTTTCTAGTTGACTGATTTTAAATACATTTCCATGGTGACGCATTTTTGTTCCATCTTCAGTTTTGCTTCATGTCACACCAGGAATGTTTCAGTGTTTTGTCTAGATGAGAAAGGCAAAGTTTGCTGTCATAATTTTCTGCCGTACGTTATTTGTCCTCTGAACAAGACTGCAGTGAACTATTCTCACAACTAGGAATGTTTCATGACTAACTTGGTATAAATTGTAGTTTTTACAAATGCTACTTAAATGCACCACCATGGCCAGTCAGACACGTAGCCCCTGACAGATATTTAGCATCACAAACTGCGGTCAATTAGTCTGACACAATAAACAGTGTCATTTTTATAGATAAAAATGATACTGCAGTCATTTTTAATCCATCCACTGCCATACATGCTTTTCCCACTATGGTCAGGAGGGATGCTGGTGTCTATCTCCAGCAGTCAATGTGTGAAAGGCGGGATACACCCTGGAGAGTCATTTCTGTATTATAGTTGGTCTCTCTAAATTGCCTGTAGGTATAAATGTATGTATTCATCATTGCTTATCCTAGTTGTTTCTGTGTTTTCCTGTGAGCTCCTGGCACACATCTAGCTCACTTGGGAGGAGTGTACTGGGACTCCCTCCCACCATGGAAAAACAAACCACAAAAAACATTTTTTTAATTCCGTCTAGGTCATAATAAATGGGTGACAGCAGAGGGGAGATAATAGTTAAGACGACATTTTTCATCACTACATCCTAAATATGATGATCTCCTTGGTTTGATGGTTATGATTTGATTCAATTAAGAAGTTTGAATTTGTTTATTTTATTTTATTAAATGCCTGTTAATGAAAACATTAACACAACATCCAATCTCACTCCTGGATGGCTCAGTTGCTGCACAGTGGCGCAGTTGGTAGAGCTGCTGCCTGTCATAATAGAAGGTTCTAGAAGGTTCTGGGTTCGATTCCTGGCCCCGGTCTTTCTGCATGGATTTTGCATGTTCTCCCTGTTCATGGTGGGTTTTCTCCAGGTTCTCCAGTTTCCTCCCACAGTTCAAAAACATGACTGTCAGGTTGATTGGTCTGACTAAATTGTCCCTAGGTGTGAGTGTGTGTGTGCCTGGTTGTTTGTCCTGTGTGTCTCTGTGTTGCCCTGCAACAGACTGGCAACCTGTCCAGGGTGACCCCTGACCCTGCCTCCTGCCCGGAACACCAGCTGGAGAGGCACCAGCACCTCCCAACCCCACAAAGGGACAAGGGTGCAAGAAAATGGATGGATGGATGGATGGATCACTCAGTTATTCAGAGTCTTAAATAAATTTTGTATCTTGAAGTTTATTTGACTTTTGCAGTGCAGCACTTGTTGGACTCATGGATCCATTTATTCTTTACATCATGTGAATAAGAAACATGCAAAAATTATGATGGTTTGATGGTGTCACATATCTGGGTAGCTTTAAGTACTTTGTTTCATTTCTATATATTCTTCTCCAATCTCAATGATGCGTCTCAGGGTGTTCAGAACCAGAGCATCCATGTCATGGTTCAACTTCATCTCTGAGTGGTAATTCTTCACGGGGAAGATGCAGTTCTGTGGGATTCCCACCATTTTGTTGAGGAGCTGAACCTGCAAGTATAAACCACAACAGATCAGAATAGAAATGACAAAGCACAGTTAATATGAGAAAGATAGACTAAATAATTTAGTGACGTTCTTTTATTTTAAAGAATAGCAACAATATTCATCTTTCACAGAAAATTCTCAGAGCATGCACAGTTTGAACTAATACAACTAAACCAATTTACCTTTTCCTGTATTATCCTGCTCCTGCAGACATTTCTAACATTTTTTTTCACCTCTGGACAGGCCTCATCAATTTTGGTGAGAATGGCCACATGAGGAATATCTGCAGAAAGGAAACAAAAAATGTATAAATTATGCAGAAAATATAGCATTGTGTTTTTAGTAACTTTATTGAAAGTAAAAAAAGGGGGGAGGGCTGTTTTTTTAGTAAGTTTTTACTTACCCATCTCAGTGGCATCATCTCTGATTATGTTAATTGTCTCCTCTACAGTTTTATTCAGCAGATGTACTGTGTTGGCATCAAAGACAGAAACCAGGATGTGAACTTTGTCGTTGATAGTTGGATTCTGGATGTAGAACGAATCGCTTTCGGACAAACTGTTCTCAGGGTTGAACTGAAAACAGGTAAACAGTCAAATAGTCATAACAATAACAACAAATTATTGTCAGTTTTTCTCCTTTAGTTTTCACAGCTGCAGCAGAAACCTTACTGTGTATCCATTCTTGATGTGACCCTTCATGGCCATTTCCATGTCTTTCACATAGACTCTTCTGTGTTTCCAGCTGATGTTCATCAAACCTGACATGTCGTTCAGTACCAAAGGATTCATGTTTTCCTGGTTTCCTTTTTTAATGTTGTAGGTTATGTACTGTTAACCAGGAAAAAACATTCAAATAGTTTTTTTTAAATACATCCTTCAATAAATCCATTTAGCTTAGATTGATCTAAATAAGTGTTTTTTTGTTGTTGCTTGTGTAGTATTTCAGATAATTCAGCTTATTTTTGATCTTTTTCTGAATGAGAAAACATGGTGTGAATAGATAAATGTCTTTAGTTTAACATTAAATCAGTCATCACTTCTCAGATCAGTGCAGAACTAATAGAATAGTTGCATAAAGAGGTAATAGAATAGAAATTAATAGAATACAATATCCCTTTATTAATTCCACAACAAGCTAGAGAATGAGAATATTTTTTCCTCTTACTCTTACCTTTTTGGTGAAGGTGGTCTGACCGGTGTTTGCAGCAGCCCTGTGGCTGATTTTACCCTCCAAGGGGCTGAAGACAGAGTTGATGAAACTGGACTTTCCGGCTCCGACTGGTCCATGCAGAAGGATCCTGAGCAGCCGATGGCTCCCTTTGGGTCTGTAGTCGTTTATGAACTGCAGGTCAGACTCTCGGTCTCTGCTCAGGAAAACAAACATCATAAGCCCCCCCAACCCAACCAACCAACCCTTGGTTATAACTCACTGTAAAACCATCACAGTTCCTAATCAAAAGGCAGAATTACTGAACAGGAAAATGTTTCCTGAGAGAAGATTAGAGGGCAAGAAATGAGATAAGAGGCTTGAAATAGAATTCTTCTGTCATAATACAGTTGTTACACAAAATATTAAATAGACACTCACCCCCAATCCATCTGCAACCATGGTTCTTTAAGAACTGTTGCATATGAAAATAGTAAAATTAAATGTCATTTATAAAGAGTAACAATATTTCAGTTTTAAGCAAACTTACGTGGAGGAGGAGGAGGAGGAGCAGGAGGTTTAGAGCTACTACGTCCCATAGCTTAAAATAGAAACATAAAGTTAATCTAGCTTTTAAAGTAATTTTTTTTATTAAATGCAAGGATTATAAAATAATAATAATAGTTTGTTCCTACGATAATAATAGAAACCAATTAAATGCAATGAAGTATAGCACACTGAGTGTGTTTTGAAAATAAAGGTTTAATTCAGATTTTTGAAGGGATTCCAGGACATCTACATTTTAACAAGCAATCTGAGCACCAAAGCTGATATAATACAAAAAACAACAATTTACCTTTATGATGCAGTCCTCTGACTAAAGAAAGGCACCAACCGAGATGCCTGTCAGTGCAAGACTGAACTGCTGCTGGAAGATAAATATGCTCTTAATCCCATTTACTTTCACTTTTTGTGATCACATGATTTAGGTTGAACCGTGTTATCGTTTGCAGACTGATTGTTTTAAAAAAATATTTCCATTGGTCCAACATCATCAGTATATGGTTTACAACCCACAACAAGTTTGTGTTGATAACAACCTAGTTTCTTTGACAGTTGACTGATTTTAACCCTGTTTTCATTTTATCAGTTTTGTTCTCTCTTCCATTTTACTTCAGGTAGGGTATGGCAAAGCTTTCTGGCAATATTTCAATATTAAAATGATTACAAAAGTATGTTGGTGGTTTTCTTTCAGAGTCTGCTGTTCTGATCTAATTTTTATCTTTGGTATATTTGGTTTTGGGTCTTTTAATAAATGCCTGCTGAAAAAAATATCAAAACTACATCCAAACTGACTACTGTGCCACTAAATCAAACTAAATCATGCAAAGTTTTAGATTAATTTTGGATCTTGAAATTTTTTATTTGACTATTCCAAGGGTGAACTTGTCAAACACATTATGGGTTCAATCACACTTTAGATCAAGTAAATAATAAACATTCAGATATTATGACAGTTTGAACACTTAGACATAACTGAATAGATTTAGGTCCCTTTTAACCGCTAAGTTTGTCATCGCCAATCTCAATGATGCGTCTCAGCGTGTTCAGGACCAGAGTGTTGATGTCATCGTTCAGGTCCTTCTCTGAGTGGTAGTTCTTCACAGGGAAGATGCAGTTCTCTGGGACTCCCACCAGATTGCTGAGGTTCTCAATCTTCAAGTTAAAACCACAAAAGGTCAGATTAGAAGTAATATTTCACAGACAGACAGACAGACAGACAGACAGACAGACAGACAGACAGACAGACAGACAGATAGATAGATAGATAGATAGATAGATAGATA
>CAEGAF010101951.1:0-16263 GCA_903067075.1 Micropoecilia bifurca
GCCTTGGGGTTCCTGGAGGAGCTGGAAGAAGTGGCTGGGGAGAGGGAAGTCTGGGCCTCCCTTCTGAAGCTGCTGCCCCCGCGACCCAACTCCGGATAAGCGGCAGAAAATGGATGGATGGATGTTTTGCACAAACTTTTGTCTCAAAACATTTTAATTGGGAGACCAAAACATCCCTTAGCCAAATTATTAAAGACATGCTTTAAAATACTACTTAATTTTATCCTCCCAGGAGAGGCTAACCTAACTATCAGAAGCTTAACATTAGAAACAAAATCTGCTTGAATTGGCACTTGGAGCTTTCAATCCGATACACCATACAGGGGCTTTTTCAAAACACTAGCAGATTTACTGGAAGTTCTCATCTAAATACAAACGAATACAAATATTCTTAAATATTCACAGAAATCTTTCTAATTAATAACCAATCCTGTGATTTGCACCAAATTCACCAGGTGTTATAATTTAATGTTCCCTCAACGTTTAGCTTTTGCCCACTACATCCATTGCCATCAGCATGACGACTAAGACATTAACATGGAGGTAATGATAGAGGATTTTTTGTTCACTTTTTAAGCTGCAGTTTAATGCAGTTTTCAACCAAGCATCCAATTTCATTGTAGATTAAAAACAAACAAACAAAAAAATGGTTCATTAGGGGAGTTTGTACCTGATTGGATCTGACAAAAAGCAAAGACCCCAGGCCAGACGTGCCTTCTGCCATAAACTGAGAGCAGCTATGGTCCTCTTTAAGGTCACTGGGATTGGTCTGTCCCCAAGGTGAAATTTACAGAATGGGACTCGTCCCGCCTGTGAGGAGAGAAATACTTTCAGATTACCAAAATACATTGAGAGAACATAATTAAAACAAATAGTCCTCTGTTTCCAACAGGACTATTATGCAGCCTGTTTACGGTAACTGCTCAGTGTGAGACATGGAGATGGAAATGCAGTTCTAGAAGTTCACCAAGTCCAAGTCAGAAATGACAAACTTGTGTTTGGAATAGATTTGGCACAACATTAATTTGCGTTTCTGAGTGACTTGCCTCAATATAAGCCTCTCGAAATTCTCCTCCGGGTGCCATTCCTAGCTGCTCCGTGATGTGAGCAGAAACTTTGAGCAGGAGAATCTGCATCAGGCCAGACATGAGCCCATTCTGAGAGACGGAGACAAAGAGTAAACATTTCAACTATATACCTTTCGTAACACAAAAAACTGGCTGTTGAACTGAAGCGCAGCCAGAAGTTGTGGTTTGACAAATCGTATCCCGACTCTCTTGCGCAGCTGAGGTTCTTGTTTGAATAAATACTTCTGGGAATTCGGGTGTTATTCCAGACAGCAATCTCAAATTGGGCAAACAGGTTAAGTACAGTCATTACCTCAAGCCTTTTTTCCCCCAAACTATGACTCATTGCTGAAGTGAAGTCACATCTCTCAGTTAAAAAGGACCCTGAGAAGGTTGTCCATGCTTTTATTACTTCTTGTCTGCAGTTGTTTATGCTGGGCTACACCACTCATCTCTGCAGCAAGTGCAAATAGTTCAAAACACAGCAGCTCATCTTTTAACCAGCACAAAGAAGCATGAAGATATAACTCCAGTCTTAAAATGTCCTTATTAACTTCCTTTTTGTCTTAGAATTTACTTTTTCATTTTATTGCTCACGTTAAAGTTTTAAATTAATTTTAAATAATATAATATTTAATTGGATGAATAAACAGACAGATACTATTATTTTGTCGCAGGAGCATAACATCAGAAATCATAATTCATCAATTTAAAACACTACATACAAGTTATATTAACACAGCAGGTCTTGATGCTCAGTTCAATTCTGTTTTTTTCTTTTGCGTGGTAGTTAGTTCATCCTACTAATTCAATGTGACCCCAATGAGACTTCTGTGTTGTCCCACAGCAGCATGCCACTTAATAACTGAAGTAACATAAGATGCCACCATTTATGGATTTTAAAGTTATTGAGCAATTGTATCTGATAGTATTGCCACAATATCATAAGAATGAAAGCTAGTAAAAAAAAAAAAGCACATCTGATAGTGTTTGAAGCATTTGACTGCAACTTCTGTTTGGATATGTGATCTAAAGCAGGAGCAGTGGGATATGATGCGCTTCACTGACAAACTTCTTTTATAATTGTCCCGCAGTGTTTACATCCAGATTTACCTCACCTGGCTTCTTCTGGTGCAGAATTGCGACATGTGTCTCATATCAGTAACGTAGAAACCAGATAAAATGTGACGTGACCGTTCTGGCTGCGGACGCTTGGAAAACTATAAAACTGAATGTACCTGATTCAGTTCCACATACGGAAGTGGCACTTATAGGATTTTTTTTTTTTGGAAGATGAGAAGATCAGAATTAGACCATTCAGACTGCCGTGAAAAAGTCAGATATGGGTTGCATATTGAAAAAAAATTAATTAATTCTGATTTGTGTGAATGTAGCTCTAGATAGAAACTTGTGGCAAAAACTATTTTAAACAAACTCCATACACCTAAATAGCATATTTGCGTGGTAGAGTGTTCCAAAGTCCAAATCTAAATCCAACTCATTATGGACACCAAGACTTGAGAAGTGATTATTATAAACCCACTCAATCTAATCTGATGGAACATGACCTATTTTGCAAAAAAAAAAATTCTAGATGCACAGAGCTGGCAAAAACATACATCAGAAGGCTTACAAGTGTAACTAGTGAAAGGTGGTTATGTATATCAGACTTTTTAGATGTTTCTTTGTAAAAACGTTTTAGAAACATTCATCGTTTTCCATTCATTTCACAATTATTCACTGCTTTTTGTTTACCGCATAAAATCCACATTTGCTTAATTCATCTGTGATATTTAATTCTCCATTAGTAATAGCTCAATGCAGCAATCCTGTTTATGGAAGTACCACAACAACAACATTTTTCCTGTGTTCTGATTCTACTACTAACTTACTACACAAGTTTGTAGTATTTATATCACCGCCGCTTTTCCAGACCAGATTTTAATCAGGCCTTTCTGAAAGTCTAACCTGCTTGATGGCTTGCTGAACCTTCTCCAGGTTGATGTCTTTGGCTTCCCTCAGCAGCGTGTTCTCATCCATACGCAACATTGACACCCTGTACTGGCAAAGCTCCACCACCACCACATCTGGCTGCACAGCGCGGATTGTCTGGATGAGGAGCAGAAAGGGCGTTGAGTGGAATAGATAAGATACTGGGTACACAATAACATCAAAATGTAAGAAAGATAAGTGGAAAATACCACACCAATAAGTAAAATGAATGAAGAAAGTTTCAGGGACGAGGAATGAAGACCAGATAACACTTGACTAAATGAGCTCACCAACCCAAATGTCACAGACACCAAGAGGGAAAGTCATTATCACTTAGCCTCTGTTAATTAAGCTCATTATTTCACTGCCATTTCACAGAGTACCACATTTTTAAGGTGTGAGTAACTTCACATTCTGCCAAGTCTACATTCCTCGTCTTTGCCTGTTCAGCTTACCGTCGACACATCATTTTTGCTGTCCTCGCTGAAATGGGCAGTGCCCACCAAGTACAGGACGCTCCCGTCAGGAGCAGTGAGGCGGGTCACCGTCTCTGGGAGCTCAGGGGAGTCCTGGCGGAGCTTGGCTCGGAACTGCCACAGCATCTCCAACGTCTCACCGTCCGCTGAACGCAGACAGCAGAGGTGGATAAGAAGCCAGAATTAAAATACTAAAACTGTTATGTTAAAATCTAACACCAAAACCACTCCTACCAACACCTTTACCTTAGACATTTACTTGGTAAGATGGAGTTCTGACCTAATAAAGTACTGAATGAACATACTTCTCCGAAGCCTGGCGATTTTGTTTAAAATATATCTCTTTAATTCATTGTATGTAATATTCTACTTTTCCCCAGACACAAAGTTTTGAATTTTCATTGTCTGTAATCATCAAAATTATAAAGAGAGGCTTGGAATATTTCACTATAGGCAACGAATCTATACAACATACAGGTTTCAGTTTTTGAAATGAGTGACAAAAATATAAAAAATTTTTATGATAGTCACGTAATTTTAGAAGTACCTATTGCTAGGTTGCAGACAAGTGACCCGGATGACGCGCAGAATTCAGACTGAGGTCTGAAAGTGGACATCTCTGCTTTCAAAATGGATCACAACGAGTACGCTAATGCCCAACATAGGCTGAAACAGACGTCTATGTGCTTGGATCTCCTGGTAAGTCATTTATTTAGGTTCTGTAAACCCAAATTCATGCTGGAATTGTATGTTAATGTTGAGCCAGACACGAATCGTGTGGGGGAGAATAGCCACAGCTCACTGTGACTGTATGGATGGGAAGATTATTTAGCTTTTTTTTTCTTTTTTGTTTAGCATGAAAGTCCAGCTGAATAAACATATTTTCTGTCCGTGACTCGGCACTGAATTAGCTGCTAATGACATTACTCTAGAGCAGGGGTCACCAACTCCAGTCCTCGAGGGTCACCATCCTGCAAATTTGAGATGAGTCTCTGCTCAAACACACCTGGATCAAATAAACTGCTAGTTTCCAGCCTATTGCAGAGAGGAATGAATACTAGTGAGGGAATTCAGACATTTTGGAGCAGAGGTGAATCTAAAGGTTGCAGGATGGTAGCCCTTGAGGACTGGAGTTGGTGACCCCTGCTCTAGAGACTACCAAGCTATGGAGTAAAAATAATATATCTTACCTTATGCATGAAAGGTTGTCTTCTAAGTAACTGTTAAATAAAATATCTGGAAATACGATACATTACCTGTTAGAAAGTGGCGCTACAAACACTGTCATTGTTAGTTTCCGCACCTCCTGCTTTGTTTTAGCCGTAGATTGTTGATCCACTTTTCCCCTCTTTTACAATAAGTTTTTAAGATTAACACCCTTGTGACCAACAACTTTCGAAACACAAAAATACCGTTGATCTTTCTCCAACCGTACAGGACACATACTTATCTGAAACCCAGCAATTTTGCTCAAGATTACAATTTTTTTTTTAAATAACATTATGTACAGACCAAAAGGATTTGTTGTAATAAACCGAGAAACTGATACAGGTACAAAAGAGGATTAGGGCCACCAATAAAAAATAAAAAAAAATTCTGACTTTACAATCAGAATTCAGAAATCTCAGAACATTCTGACTTTAAAGTCAGAATTCTGACTTTAAATCTCAGAAAGTTCTGCTCCAAAATGTCCAAATTCCCTCACCAGCATTCATTCCTCTCTGACTTTAAAGTCAGAAAGTTCTGAGATTTAAAGCCAGAGTTCTTTTTTTTTCGTGGCCCTAATCCTCTTCCATATACAGGTGACTTTAAAACTTTTGAATAAAATGTTGCCTAACAAAGCGTCATTCAGCACACAATCAAGATCCTTTGCCAGTTGTCAAACACGGGTCAATTGTGGACATATTTTCTGTTTCACTTTGATATAAAAACCAAAATGATATAAAAACCAAAAGCATACCCATTCCCGGTGCTATACAAGGTGGTGTGTCTCCTGAAGCGTCCTGTGAGTCAACCAAACAGGAAAACATCATCAATGTCTGATGGCTTGTTCAGCTCTGCTCGAGATTAAGAGCCAACTCCTGTCTGAGGCTGGCGGATCATTAGAGACTAGACAACATTTTCCAACTGAACATCAACTAATGGTACATAACCGTGAAACTTAACAGTGTCACTCAATCCGTCTTCACACAAGATTGTTTTTTGTTGTTTTCCCCTCACCTCTGATTTGTTGTCTTTGTCCATGTTTGGAGAAAACCTAAACTGCGTGCGACATAAGAGAATAAGAGGAGTGAGACTGTGAACAGTGAGACTGTGAACAGTGAGGCGTTCACTGACAGTCAGACACGGACTGACTGCTGACGTTGCTTTGTGTGAACGTAACACAGCTACCGGCTTGGCTAAAGGTGGCTAACAGTTACAACGTAGAAAATGTTATTGTGAAAAGTGGTGACAGTCACTAAAAGATTAAATCAAACAAACGGGGAGATCTCCCAAAGATGTCATCGCTATGAACGTGAAGAGATATCTATGAGAAAATAACCCATCAAAAAGAATTTTTAGAATGTTTTTTTTTATAAATACATTTTGTTGTACCGAATGTAAACACTTTCCTTGCAAAAAACTTCACGATTTTT
Organism: Micropoecilia bifurca; assembly: GCA_903067075.1. Classification (NCBI taxonomy): domain Eukaryota; kingdom Metazoa; phylum Chordata; class Actinopteri; order Cyprinodontiformes; family Poeciliidae; genus Micropoecilia; species Micropoecilia bifurca. Next base: position 6,172 of record CAEGAF010101951.1, read on the forward strand.
GCTAGCTTCCTGCGAACAAGGCTAACTCGGGCTAACATAAGCTAGCTAATTCGACAAAAAAAATTGCTACTGTAGGTATTTTAAACGAAAAATAAATTTACAATATAACCAGTTACTGTGTCATATCGGACAGCAGGAACAAACCAAAAATGTTGCAGAACAAAATGTTACTTACAAAGCCAGCGCGTCTGTCCCACTGCTGTTCGCTAGTGTAACAGAGCAACACTCGGTTGGTTAATACTGACAGCCGCGGTGCATTCTGGTACATGTAGGCACATGCCACCACATCTAGTTTTTTTTTTTTTTTAGAAAGAAAATGTTTTATTTGTGTTTTCACTAAGACATTTCACAAGGTACAGTCAAATGCTGGACTCTGCATGTCCAGTAGCTTTTCACACAGTCAGAGGTTTCTCTCTTTGTCAGCTGTAGGCTAATGTGAAAATCAACACAGAACATGAGTTTTAAGCAGAGTCATTAACTCACTAGTGCTTCTAGTCGTAAAGTGCTTGTGGATGCATTTACTGTGCTTGAGTATTATCACGAGGCAGCCTTAGGAGTATGATGTTGAGCTGAAGTGGAAAGTTGTAAGCCACAGTGTGTCTCTTCAATGCCCCAAGAAAATGAGTGAGTTTTGCATGTATAGATGAATACTGGAGGCCCTTTACACCAGATAGTGATATCTTCTGCAACAATGTCATGCTGATGTGTCAATGAGTATTACAGTTCCTTTATTGAAGTTCCTGTTATATGTGCAAGAAAGTTTGTGACAAGCACATGTGACACTTTTTTTGTGGGAAAAGGGTGTTCATGAATGCGTATGCTTGCTATTTTTCTACAAGTATTATAAATATATATTCTAACTACGTGTGATTTACTTTACAGAAGGGATTTTGGATTGTATCAGAGCATCAGACGGCATAAAAGCTTACTCATTCTTGCAATAAACCGTTCAAAAAGGAACAGTTGAACGTTTTGCGGATCACTTTGTTCACATTACATCACACCACCTCAACAAGTTCAACTTCATTTATCAAACTGAGCTGATTCTTGTTTTTAATAGGCCACCAGCTTTTCCCCTCATAGTTTATTAACAATACACAGTGCCTCACTAAAGTATTCATATATATCTATATCGATATATATCTATATAGATATATATCGATATAGATATATATAGATAGATATATCTATATATATAGATATATATAGATATATCTATCTATACATATCTATATAGATAGATAATCTATCTATATAGATATATATATATATATATATATATATACATACAATTTTATCTAGTTGGAATCACAAACTCCAATGGGTTTATTGGGATTTTATGTGATTGACCAACACAAAGCAATGTAGAATTTTCAAATGGAAAATGTTTCTCCATTTTGTTTTTTGTTTTATCCGGGAAATCAAAGTGTGGCATTTTTAAACCAAGAAATGCACCAGACACAGGAAGGTGGCGGGGGATAAAAAGAAGGTTTAGGTTAAATAATATACTTTACAAACTTACAATCAGGCACTTTTTAATCCATAATCTGAGAATGAAAAAAGTATGGTGCATTTCAAAATCTGACAAGACGAGTAAGCATTAATTGGGCAGACATTAATCAGTGAAGGGGCGAAAAGGCACATAGTTGCTCTGAAAGAGCTGCAGACATTTACTGCTCGGGTGGGAGAATCTGTCAGTAGGTCAGCTGTAAATCATGCACAAACCAGGTTGATGGGAACGTGAATTTTGCTCAATAAAAGTTAATACAAGTCGACAACTTGTCAAAGGCTGCAAAGATTTGAGACTGGGACAGACGCTAACCTTACAGCAGGAAAACAAGAAACATACAGCTACAGTTTTAGCATATTGCTTCAAATCAAATCATATTCCTAAGTTACACTGATGATGATCAAAGTCCTGACCTAAAGTAACTTCAGTTGAGAAATGGTGGCAAGTCTTGAAAATTGATATCTTCAGGTGGTTTGTCCAATTTAACTCAATTTGAGCTATTTAGTAAAGAACAATGGGCAAAAATGTCAAAATCTCTTGGTGGTCAAAGTAATAGCTAAAAAAAGTGACTGCATCAGAAGGTGGTCCTATAAAGTATTGACTTCAGAGTCTGAATATCAATTCATAAAACACTTTTTATGTTAGATTAGAAAAGTATTGAAATCAGGTATCCTTTTCCTTCTACTTTGGTGCATTTCTTTGCATTCCACATTCTATTCTACCACAAAAAATTGGAATGAAGCAAGTAAAATTTGCAAAAACGTTTAAAGGGTATGAATACTTTTGCAAGGCACTATACCTCCATCATTACCATTTACCGTCTCACAATCATAACAAGTCATCCAGCTATAAAAATGATGTGCACATACAGTGAAGTATCAATGGTGATGTTGAAATGAAAATGATAAGCCATGGAACTATTTTAGATTTGAAACACCCAACATATACCAACACATTTTGTGAAGTATAATGCTTGAAGCGCATACATTATTGCCACATATATATTGTGATCATTTGCATATTAAGTGTGCAGATCTTGACAGCTGTATTGCATGAGCTACATTTCTACTTGGCTAGAGGGATAAAGGGACAAAGTGTTAATATGTTTTAAATACATACTGTTTTGTTTAAGCTGTAATGCCGTCTTCCTAGGTAATGTGGATTTGTAAGGTGTCTCTCAATTTTCATATTAAAAAGCTTGTTAATTTATCTTTCACCTTGTACCTTAGTTTTCTTTAGCATAGCTGTTTTACCCTGCTCTTTAGCACCCTGTTGAATTATGTATCACTGCTGGTTTCATTGGTGGGTGATCAGCTGAACACAGTCATCCTGAGGCATGAAGGTGACATCATTTCCTATGACAAATACACGTGTTATCATTTCTCCCTCTTTTCCCTACAACCACACTTTGTTCTATCATCCCGCTGTTGAATTTCATCCCGTCAGTCGACACAATCCACCAATCACAGAAGTTGCTATGAGGAGAAAAGGACGATTTTTGGAAAAGGAGAGTGTATTTTGGAAAAGGAGAGTGTAGCGATTGTGATCGTATGCTTAGAAATCGGATACTTATTTTTTGTTTCAACATTCTCCAGCAGCAATGAGCTCCCCAGGTCTTTCTTCCAGCCTGCCTCTTCTGTTTTCTGCATCCTCTTCTTCTTCAAAAAGAGTGTGATGAATGCTCAGGAGCTGGTGCGTGGGGGCTTTGGTCAGCAGTGGCGGCTCAGGGTTCTCCGTTGGGGGCAGAAGATCTATTTGTGCAGGGGAGGACTTGGGACTAAGCGCATCCTCGCTAGAGGGAGGGTTTGGGCTCACGCCATTCACATATGTGATGGAGGGCAAAGTTGCTGTGGGAAAGGCAGCAGTGGTCGACACTGGGGAGCTAACCTTGGTTTCTGAAAAGACATACATCGAGTGTAGCAGATTCAAAAAAGGTTATAAGAAAAGGCTCTGTGTTAAGAATGAACTTCAAACTGTAGCAAAGCCCACCTGTCATTGCACAAGACACATGGACAATAGTGTGAGTGCCTTCAAGGTAAACTGTGTCCAGATTGTGCTCTGGTGGGAGCGGTTCAACCACTGAGGCCTCCACCTTGGGCTTGCGATTCGTCAGCATGTATGGATGGACGTCCAGGGAGAAGTTTCGTGCGTGTTTTTTCTCCATCCCACTGATGTCTGCAAATGAGAAAACAAGCTGTCTGACTGAAAAAGAAACCTAATGTGACTGTTCAAAAGCTAGGTGTACAGTGCAGCGTTAGAAAAATAGCTTTGTTTCAGCACCATTATTTGTCTTGGGGGTTTTTTTGTTAGATCTTTTTTGCTGTTTTTTGATCGAGGGTGTCTTAAAAAGACCTGAGCTCAAATGTGTTTGTGTCTAAATAGATGTAAACACATGTAAACAAACTTATGAACAAATGAATAGGAGTAGCATGGACTTAGTTTGTTTAAATGTGCAAACACCTGCCATATTTTAAACAATTCAGTCATTTTAATCGGTACATAGTAAATGGCTTTAGGTTTTAAGCATATATCAACTTATTTAGCAGCTGATATATGAAGATCAATCGTCTTACATGTATATAATGTTCTTCTGCTTTTCCTGTTAAAGAGAATAATGCCTCTGTGTTTCATAATATTTATGCTCATTTAAAATAGAAAGTCATGTATTAAAAACTCATAAACTTAAAAATTTTAACTAGAACTAAAACTTTAAATATTTTCACCCTTCTGTGGGATATTCTGCTACAGCAGGAAAAGAATAACCTAAAGGTTTTACATACCTTTACTGAGGATACTGAGAGCCATACATCTACCCGTACCATGCCATGCAAACAGATATTGCAGTATACCTTTAGCTGCAGGATGCTGAGTGCCTTTACTGTCCAGCAGTGGTGCTATGAGGCTGTCTGCCATGGTTTTGCGTCTCAGTGGTTTGGGCTTTTCAGGCTTGGTGTTGTTTTCCAAGCGGGTCAAAGTGAGCGGTTCCTTCACGACAAACATTGAAGTATTTGGTTATTTTTTGGGGGTTAAACATTTACATTTCAAGAGCCAGAAACAGCAGCATTTTAGCTCCTCACATGCAGTTCTACATTTGAGGGCATTCAAAGTATTGAATGCTGGTAACAGTCCTGAGTACTGGTAATACTTTGACTTGTCCTCCTTTGCAATGTAGCTATTATACTCTTACCTCTGCACTGGTGGTTTTCAACATAGCTGCATTACAGTTCTGCTGGAATTAGACATTTACTGAATGCTCAAATGTAAGGAAAAATCGTTACTTTGAACGGCTGAGGCAGAGGGTTTGAGCTCGGTATCCATTTCATCTTCTTCCGGGGCCGTTTGATGACCAGCGGCTCCATGGCCATGTCTCCCACCCGGAGATCCGAGGGATCCATGTTGGGATCAATGGTCTGTATCCCAGACTCCCTCACAGTGGGCGTGGCATCGTGGTTGGACTGCGCGAGCGCGGCCAGCAGCTGCCTGACAACGTTGTCGTACATCAGATCGCTCTCGTTGGTGATGAAATCCAGTCGGTTCAGCGACTTGATGTGGTCCCTGTTCTCGTTGCAGAACATGGCCAGGATGTTGATGTCGCAGAACGGAGACTTCTGCCACCGTCGCTTCGTTTTGATGCCGACTTTATTCAGCTTGTCGAACACAAAGTTGGACTTGCGCACCACAAACAGGTGCAGCAGATTAAGCAGGATGATGAAGTTCATGGTGCACAGCAGGGCTAAGTCCACCACGGCCATGATGCGCTGCAGCTGCACGGCGGGGAGCTTGCAGTTGACCCTCATCTTCAGCTCTGGGTAGCTGCTGGTATCCGGAGGCTCGCCCAGCGCGCAGGTGAACTCATTCTGCCTTTGGCGGGCGTAGTACGCGCTCAGGTAGGAAATGGGGATGGAGCTGAGGCACATGATGGCCAGGTGGCGAGCCAGGTAAATCTTGGCTAAAAAGTTACTTTGGCCCCGTCTCTCCAAGTATTTCTCAAAGAGATTTTGCTCGGGGCTCTTCTCCTTCTCCGCGTTTTCTATAATCTCCCTCCTTTCTCGCTCCGTTATGCCGGGCCCTTTGGACTGGATCTGCTTCTCGATCTTCGGGGCTCGGCCCTCGGCGGCTCGGTGGTAGCAGTTGTCAATCTCCTGAAGCAGGAAATTGAGCTCTGAGGTGAGTCGTGTGGAGGCAAGGAACTCCCAGCCCAAAGCGGGAATGTACATGATCCCGGCAAAGGCCAGCAGGGCGTAGGGCAGGAACTTGTGTTCGAACAGCGAGGGCCAAAGATGAGGCTGCACGTTGGGAATGGCGTCACGAAGCTCTGTCCAGCAGTAGCCTCTCGCGTAAAGAGCCTGGTCCCGGGTGAAGTTGTGCGGTGTGTAACAGTATATGGACTCCTCTGGGAAGAGCACACACACACACACAAAAAAGTGGATCAAATGTTAGTTTTAGAACTGCTAAATGATGTTTATTTAAATGTATGAACTAAGATAAGAGTAGCTTCAATGTCAGTCTTTATTAAAATTAGTGTCATACCAAAATACGCCATATTTTCTCTTGAGCTATGCTTAAATTTTTAAAGAACTTTAAAAAGCTGAATATTTCATCCTTCATTCGTCTTGATGAAACTCTGAGGATGTTTGTGACATTCATTTGCTTCTTATTGCATCTTTCACCAAAGTCATTCTTCTTCTTTCTTACATAAGAACATTCTGTCAATTTCAAATAGAGGAACTAAGAAGTTTGGTTCCTCTCAAACTTTATCTTTCTGCTGCATTTACCATATGGTGCAACTTAGTGGCACAACTACACGTTATTCAGGTGTATGCGAAAACATAAATTTCCCACAAAACCCAGAGACCCTCACAGAGCTGCTATATTTGTACTATGATTACATTACATACAGATAGATTATGAAGAGTTGGCTGCTGAAGGCATTTGGATTTTATTGTGAGGTGTCATTGTAAAGGGGACTATTACATATAATGACCACACTTTCAGATTTTCTTTTTTTTAATTTTGAAAAATATATGTTTTTCTCCTTCTATGCACTAGTTTTGATCTGCCACATAAAATCCGATCAAAACGTATTGAGGTTTGTTGTTGAAAATCACCTCTGAATGCTTTGCGAGTCACACGGGTTTGCTTGAAACCATTTGTAGGTTAATCAAACATCTTTGTTGTTGCTTTAGCGCCAAGCGCCCCTGTAGTGGCCCGAGCCACCCACCTGCAAAGTTTCTTGTGAAGACGAGGGTGACCAGCAGGATGGGGATGATGACCGTCCCTATAGTGACGACCCGATCAAAGGGCAGCTCCAGTTTGAGCTGCACCATGAGGCCAGCCAGTGCCCCACCCTTCTCATCCTGAGAGGAGCCCGGCAGGATGAGCTCCTTCAGCTTCTCGCCTGCGAGCAGCGCTGTGGCCATGTCTAAGTTTTGATCGAGGATGTTCTGCATGCGGAAACGGAAGGCTGCGCTCTACAGCTCCCCTCTGCGAACGAGGCGAGACCAGATGCTCCCTCTTGTGGTTAGGTACTTGCCAAGACGCTGTGAAGCAGACACGCACACAAAAATGTGTGGCCGCTGTAAGCCGTGGTCAACATATGTGAGAAAGTGGTGATTCGTGATGTTTGCTCAACTTTTACAAAAGAGGAGACGTGAGGGTCAGAAGCGCAGCTCTCTGTCAATGTGTCCCTCGTGCATCCCTTTGTTTTGTCCCGTCCCCACGGAGTCTGGCTGCAGTCCACAAGCTCTGTATGTGGCAGCTTGAGGAATGACCTGAGTTTAAGAGGAGCTCTTGAGCCCCACAGGGAGAGTAATTGTAGGCTGAAGAGTGGTTATGTGAGCATTGGAAGGAAGAAGCTTTCCCAATCCGATCCTGGAAAACAAATAAGAAGTTAGGAGTTGCAAAATAAGAGCTTTTATAGAGTACACAGAGACAACATACACAGTAATGTTTCTCTTTCATTTGTGGCTAGTCTTGTGGGAAAATGTTATATTTCGTATTCTGATACAGACATGTGGCTGAAGACGGGAAACTTCAATTCAGTTTCCATAAACGGTACCTTGTAAAAGTATGTCTGCTCCTTGAATGGTCTAATATTTAGCCACAAATGTGTAAAATAGCGTTTCATTGGGATTTTATGCACACAAAGAAGGGCATAATGGAAACGCAGAAGAACACAATATTTAGCAATGTTTTATTCAAGGTCTATATGGTCAGTGTTTGTTCTCAGATTGAAATTGTTGCCCTACTAAAATTGGATTGAGGGTGTTTGAGAACATCAATTTGTAAGTCCGTCACTTCAAATTAGGTTTGTTTATTGGTTTTGGTCACACGCAATAATATGTTTTATGCTAGACGTATATAAATATGCTTTGGAATTGTGTTAAAGGCCATCCATTGCCCTGCTGGAAGGTGAGCCGTGCCTCAGTATTTTGTAGACTAGCAGATTCTCTTCAAGGATTGACCTGCATTTATCTACATCAATGTTTACATTAACTTTGAGCTTGCAGCTTTCCTGTCTGTACTGAAGAAAAGCATCTCCACTGCTTAATGCTGCCACCACCATGTGCCTCATAATGGTGATGACATGAATTGGGATGACAGAGTGAGTTTCCCATTTTAAAAAATGACATCCATTTTTAAAAAGTTAACTTTCAGTCTAATCTGACCAGCGCAATCTGCAAAGAGGACTTACAATGAATTTTGTTTTGCTACTTTTCATAAAGAGCACATTTAAAGAGTCATAGCTAATGTTTGTCCTGCTGACAGATTCTCCCACCTGAGCTGTGCATCTATTCAGCTTCCTTTCAGAGTTACAACCTCCTTTTTGGAATAACAAAATCTCAAAATGTGGAAAAAACAATTTTTCAAGCCATTGTTGTCCTATTTTAGCAACAATGTACAAAGAATCAGTTTCAAGAAATTTGAAACGGACTCACAGAAATATGTTCTTTTGTTTTTCTTAAATATGATGTCAACATTTTCCACCCCTACATGAGGAGCACAGAATAGATCCCCTGTGCAAAAGAAAACTTGGAGTGATCTCGGACTCCTAGTGCTATCCAATGTTCTCTAGCTTTCATGTGCATTCATAAAAGTTTGAATTTATGCTTATCCAGCACCATAATTTTGCAGAGGCATCACCGTCTGCAGCAAGCTTCTTGAACGTGAAGGTTATGGGAAGGTTCTCGGTGTGAATGCATCATCCATTTACCATCAACTACTCTTATCCTCTCATTCCATCTCTTCCTCTTTTGCTAAAAAAAAGAAAACATATTTCCATCTCTCCTCCTCTCACTCTTGTTACATTCTTCAAAAGCCTATCTTGTATATCAACACTAGAACGTAGCACTTAACATCTTAAAATCTTGAATTGCAGCTTCAGTAGTCCAAAGAGCAATTGGTGTGTTCTAGAGAGCTTAAAAAGTGAACATGACTAGTGGGATCATGAACAAAAGAATCCTTAGAAGCATTATGAAGGACCTCTGTTCAGTGTTCATGCTGACATGGGGTAATTACTGATCCTCAAGTAGAGAACAAGATGTCCCTTTTGGGACGGCGATCTTCCAATTTCACCCTCGCATATGGCAACTTTAAAGGATGATCAGAAGGGAGGCAAAGTTTACATAATTTAGATTTAAAGGAGCAGGGTCACATTTTACAAGCTGTCTGTCTGCCACTGGCACTGCTCCAGCCCGACAGATTTTTGCTCCTCAGTTGGGCCATGCTACCAGTGTGTTTACACAGGGAATCCCACATCTTTGGCTACTACAACATCCCAGCTTGGCTCTGACCAGTGCAGCTGCCTGTGAAAAGAGGCAGAGTTAGACTTCAGGACAAGAGCTCAGGGAGGGGAGCTGCTCTTATCCACCCATTCCTTCATTCATTATTAATTGGATGATGAAGGGACATGGAAGAACTTCCAGGGCGGAATATTCTCTGACATTAAAGAAACACTTCTGATTTGGGGCTGCTTAAAGATCAGCTCAAGACCACTAAATCAGTGCCGAAACAGTTTCCACACTTTTACTTGTTAGCATTAAAGTGCACAAGAAACGGGGGGAGAATTTCACATGAAGATCACCGTGTCCTACTGGCTGGGATCCTAACTGCTGTCTCCGACAGGGGTCCATCGGTCCAGGGCTTCACCTCAGCTGAGACATTGCATTGCAGTCAATTACAGCCGCCTGTGGATGACGAGCCGCTTCAGCACCTGAGCGGCGGACAGCTCCCGGAAAAACCGGAGACAACATCAAAGCAAAAACGTCGATTCGACGAGCGCGCGGGGAAGAGAAAGTGCATCTCGTGCGTGAAGCTCAGAGTGTACACGAGACGAGAGAGGAGACTCTGTGATGCTCTGCACCTGAATCCGTCTCTACCTGTCCGCACTTAGACCGGACCAAACCGCCGCATTTTTGCTGCTGTGGAGCGAACTGATAAAATTTGCCGGGGGGGGGGGGGGGGGGGGGGGCCCCCATGACGAGAGAAAAAAAAATTAAAAAAATAAAAAAAAACCCCGTCCAGCTGCGGCTTCCCCGCGCGGGAAGAGTTTAGATGCCGTGGGGGCGAGAAGCAACAGCTTG
>CAEGAF010101970.1:0-22664 GCA_903067075.1 Micropoecilia bifurca
TTTTTTCTTGACACTGAGGCTGAAGCAGTTTCAGTCTCTTGTCTTCCAGACTGTTCACTTTGGTAAGGGCTAAAGATACCCCCTACTTCAGTACTTTTCCTCTACCTTTCGTTTAATTGTTTTTTTTAAATAAACAGGAACTACTTTGTACCTAAAGGAGGTGTTAAGTGTTAAGCGCTTTGCATTCAAGGCAGCATCACAGCCAATTCCCCATGGAGGGAAAGTTAATGCTTGACCCCCATCCACAGTCCTCTTCTGCACCTTTACCCTTGGTTCTGGTGCTTTTATGTCTGTTTGCACTTGTCTCTCCATGGGATGAAAGTGCATAGGGGTTGGGCCCCTACCGTTGCAGTAAGGATCCGCTCACAGTAGTAAGGCCTTTTTGTTTCTCTGAAAAACGACGTGACTGCTTTAACATCTGAGTGTCTGCACAGTGAATCATTTAATGTGTGTTCAGGATAGAGAGGGAACAAAGTATGTTTTATGTGCATCTATTGACTCTCTGTCTTTGTGTCAGTAAAAGGCAGATGGTTGAAGAACCTCAGTCCTTCCACGGCTTCTCCTTTTCTTTTTCGTGCAGCTTTGCACATTTTTCCACATGTCCTCCTGCTACTGACGCTCCTCCCCCTCCTCCTCCTCCTGGATGACCTGGATGTCATCTGACGGGGAGGTGGGCAAGCTGTCCGGCTGCTGCTGTTTGCCAAGTTCTTTGTTCTTGTCCTCCTCCTCAATGATCTTCTTCCAAACCTTGTGGTTCTCCGTCAGGTGCTGCATGATGCAGCTGAACAACCTGCGGCGACCTTTCCTCCGTCCTGCAAGTGAGTAACGGGGAAAAAAAATCTTAAAGGAAATACATGCTGGGGTGAAGAACTGAAAAATTCTCCCAATGCAAAAATGAACACGCATAAAACAAAATGGATTAAATGTCAGATTAAATGTCAGTGTCATGACATGTTAGATTCATATGGAATGTCTAGGACTGAACACCAGGTGACGCTCTTAAAATACATGGTAACAACGATCAAGAGAAGTCCTCCTGTTTTTCTTGCCAATCAGAAAGAAGCAGGTTCCTGTTTTGAGTTCCTGGATATCATTGACTAAAGTTTTTGCATTCCTTTGGCGTGGAGCGCTTGAGATGGAATTGTCATTTACTCCGTGTTAGCGGCATTACCACAAAGCAAGAGAAGTAGCCATATATGTTAAAATATTCTTTAAATGCATGAATGAAATGAAAACCACACCGCTACTTTTAAAATTAAGTTGCCCCTCAAATCAAATGAGCGTCAAAGAAGAGCTGTGACTGTTAAATCTAACCTGTTGCCAGATCAACTTCTAACTCATCTTCCTCGTCTTCTTCTTCGTCTGTGACCTCCTGTGCTTCATCGTCTTCTTCATCTGATTCTGACTCGTTTACCCAGTGACCAGGAAGCAGACCAGCAGCATCATAGGAGTTACAGAGAGGTCCCACAATATGGGTGATGAAGGACTCCTGTAGCTTGGCCAGCTGTGGTGCAGAGCGGTCCATGAAGGGGCTGATGGGTAATCCTAACTTTGCTTCTTCGTCACCCTGCAGATGACAAAAACATAAGTTAAAAGCTGCTTTAATGAGACACACAATGAGAAATTCAAGCTGGTGTTCAAGGTCTGTTCCAATCTGACTAAAGGTTTCTCTTAAGGTGTTATTTAATTAATAATCAGAGTAGGGATGGGCTTTTATACGCCCATCCATTATCGATCATAAGGGAGAGTGTGCAGGGAAACTGCACACTCTCACACTCAAAACATAGTACTTAACTATTGTTAATTAGAGTAGAATATTTTGTTTTTGAATTGAAATACCAAAATAAATAAAAAATATGGGTTCTACAGGTTCTTGCGCTTTCATTATGGAGTGCAGAGAAACCTGATTAAAAGTTAGCTCAGTCCATCAAGACTCTGAAATCCAACAGAGAGGGGAACAAACATGGCAGATTTAAAATGACTTTTATCCATGAGGAATTAAGATACGTCCATTAACTTTCTCCATAAAGTTTTTATTTTGAATTGTGTGCTCGCTCCAGTTCGATGTAGTAACATTGACGTTTAGATAATAACGAGGTCGCTCAAAGAGTTGATTCAGAAAAAAATGCTAGTTGTAATGGGTGGGGGGTGGGTGTGCGCTCATGGCTCCAAACTATAAATATTGCTGCAATTCACCAAAAGTTCAAATAGTAAGCAAAGTGCAAAGGTAAAAGATAAAAAAGGAGAATTTTCCACTACTGTTTTTCTATTGCAGAGGACGGCAAGATCCAAATATATCATGTTTGTCCAAATATATCATGCAGCACTCATTCCTATAAATCAGGAATTAAATATATTTTTTTAAAAAGTCTATAATTAAAAAAAAACTAATCCCTAAAAGCAAAAGGTCAAACATTCAAAAAGCTATCTGTTAAACTTCTGTTGCAAAGTTTAACAGAAGCATGTAGGAAACAGAGATAACAGCAACATAATGTAGAAAATCTAATTTAGAATTCCTCCGCATGATCCAGTCCATTCTGAAGGCCTTTTGAGCCTTTAGGTTTTTCGCATCCATCAAATCCACTTCAAAAATGGCACAAAACTAAAGGGTTGGTCTGCTGATCTACAGCGAGTTTCACTTAAAATGATCTCCTTGGTTTACAGAAAAAACTCAATGAAAACCCACAACAAGCTGAATCTTGAAACGGATTATCTACAGGAGCAGGAAACCACAATATGTAAAAGAAAATCAAACCGATGCTTTGTTGAATCCATGCCACAAGGATAATAAAATGGGCAGTGAGTAAAACTTTGCTCTATTAGTGTACAGTCTGTACCTGCTCATAAAACTCATTAACAATGCCTTCTGTCCACTTTAGGTGCAGATCTCGGACTTTGGCTGGTCCATTGATGTCTGCCAGCTTGATACAAACTTGGCACACCAGGAGTCTGTCGTTCTCATTGGTCCAATCAATTCCTGGACTGTTCACATCGTTTACCTTTTAACAAACAAACACACATGGATGCCTTTTTTCTTTTTCTTTTTTAACCACAACACAGATTCCAGAAATGAGGAGATCAATGATGATGTGATGTATGACTGGTGTGACAGTGCACCTTGGCATTGAACTCAGCCAGAAAGTCAAAGTGCTTCTTGAGGTCTGTGGCCAGTATTGCCTCGATGACGAGGAAGCGGAAACGCTTGAATTCAACGTGATCCAAGTTGGCCAGGAAGTTGAACTCGGGCTGGGACAGGTAGAGGCTCCAGGCGGATGCAGCATGGTGGTTCTCCAGGACTGAGCGGTCGTTGTACAGCACTGCCTGCAATCGACAGGACAAAAAAAAAAAAAAAAAACTAGTGAAGAACTGCAGAGTAAGGTTGTTCCCAACGCTTAGTTAAGAAGCTTCACTAATGCATTCTTTAGATAATGTATCTGCAAAGACATAGCAATTTGTTTAGGATTTAAAAATAAAATAGAAACAACAAAAAAATCCATTAAGGAGATAAAGAAAATAGCACAAAGATAAATGGTTATGAAAGATGTATTAGACATATTTTAGTGTAATGATTAAAAGGCAAACATGATGAGAAATGCAGCGGCATTTTAACGCAGACGGTAGTTCAACACACTATCAGCAATTAACCAGGTCCAGGTCCATCTCCTTTCTTTTGACCTATTTTTTTTGACTAAACAGAGACAGTGAGAGTCCTACCACTGGTTGTGAAAACATATCAAAATTGGAACAAGTGGTTAATTATTCCTGCTCTCATGTGCATTATGGAGAACAATGGGACAAATCTTTCACGTGAGCAGCAGCTAATGTCGCTTATGATCTACAATTGTACTACATTTGTTTGATGACATGAAAGCAGTTGGACAGAAAGTAACTTAGGAAAAGGGATGCAAGGAAAAGCACTCAAGTTAAATATTAACCGGTAAAACTAAAGGAAAAATACACCCTAAAGAAAAGAAGACGCAGTTGAACAAACACTGCTGACTTTTACAGACATTATTTCTAAAATTACAAGAATAAGTACATAGAGAAACTATTAGCTGCTCTGATGCAAACAATATGAGGCTTTGTGAAATTTGAAATCTTTTGTTTTACACATAAAATTCAGGAAAATTTGGCATTTGTGTGCATTCAGTCTCAATAAAAGCAGCTCTTGAAGAACAAGAATGCGATTAGATGTGTAAGCCACCAAATTTGTACATCTAGAGTCTGATGTTTTTCCCAATTTGTCATTGCTAAACAACTTCAATCAGATCGGATGGAGAGAATTTATAAATGGAAGCTTGTAAATATGTTAATATAGTGTTAAATGCATACAGATCTGAATACATCGTTATTGCAGCCACATCGGCAGCCTGCCACGGATGCTCAGACTAGTGTTGCCACCGATGATGATGGATAAACCGTTTTCCTGTAGTGTTGATTTGATTCTCCACCAGTAGCACACTGAGAAGCGCATACTGAAGCAATTGACAGCGCTAAGACCCTCCTCCTGGCTCTGATTGGTCATTTCTGACCAGGAGCAAACATGTAAAAAAAACACTTTTTTTACGCCAAAGTTGCATGCGGCAACTTTAATGTTGTAAGTACAGATATGTGCTTAAACATGTTCAAAGACTATCAGCTTTATAAATATAAAAAATACCACAAAAGCAAAATAAAAAGAAAGGAACTTTTACTTCTTTCCATATAATCTTTTCATTTCCCCCCCCCAGGATTACAAAGGAATAATTTTGTAAATGTATGAGAACATGAAGTATGTTTTACAGGCTAACCATTCCTCTTTATGGCTATAATACCAGGATTATTTTCTTTTACATTTTAGTGCGACATTTTGCTGATCTTCAGCCACCACATATTCAAATTAATTTGAATTTGTTTTACACCTGCTGAAGGACACAAGGACACCAACATAACTACAGGATCTGTGTGCAAGGAGGGACAGAGAAACTAGGGAAGCCAAAAAAGAAACCTTTTGCTAATTTTATGATAATAGCATAAGTGAACATTCTGTACAATCTTGGCACTGACACACTGGCACACTTTAAAGAACATTCGTTCAAATTAAAGAGTAATTGACGAGCCCTTCCACTGATTTCAGTTAAGAACACAGCAGAGAGCCAGACATGTGGTTATCTCACTCACAGGGTTTGCCTCAAGCCCAGCCGCCAAAGTTGATATTTGCTTTACGATTGATGGTTTTCAGAAAAGAAAAATCCTTTTAAAGGTCAGGTTGAAAGCTTAGCAAACAATGATGGCAGACAGAGATAATGGCTGAGGTTGCATTATGTACTTCATGCAGGACAGAAACATTGGAAAACTGTTGTTGCAAGTCAGGTGGCTTGAGTTAAATAAAAATGGAGGGTGGGAGAAAAACCTCAAGGATATATTTTTACCTATTTAAAAAGACAAAAATGACAGATTTTAGGACTGTATCACCCTTTGCATGTATTGACATTGCTGCTGAAGATAAAGCCTAAGAGAGATATTTTAGTGCAACAAAATCTCACACTGAATTAATGCAATTATTTGTGAAATATATGTGGGGGGAAAATAATAATAACTTATTCAAGTATTTATTTTTTGGTTTTGACCCTAACAATTTCTACAAAATGGTCTCACTTGATTGATGTCATAGAAATGTTAATTTGTAATCCATAGCTTTCTGCTTCACTGGGGTATTACACATGACCAAGAGGCCAAGTTATTCTAACCCCCCTCAAAACAGGAAGGATTACCGATTACCTGTCCTTAAAAAGCTTGACATACCAAATCCATTTTGACAAATGGTAAATGGACTGAACTTCTATAGCGCCAATCATTTTGACCACTCAAAGCGCTTTACACTGACAAATTTCCGCATATTTATACACCGATATGCAGATCAGTAGGCAGTTTGGGGTTAAGTGCCTTGTCCAGGGGCACGTCAACTTGTGGCAGGAGGAAGCTGGAATCGAACCTACACCCACTCTGCCCATAGAACCACATCGCCCAAAGTAACTTGGTATCAAATTGGGCTGTGCGAAACTTTACAAGAAAAAGGTTAATCAGTAAACGCATTCGTTATTTATGGTAGCATTTAAATACACTGGACCAATAGGTTACCTGAGGCGCATTAGTGGCTATTAGAAAGGCGTTTGTTCGACCGGGATGGTCGTAGTCGTGCATTGCAGCTGCTACATAAAGGGCCATGAGCTCCAGGGCAGGTATGTTCCAGGCCAGGCAGCCGTAGCTGTCATCTGAAATGGAGGAGCTCTTGGACGTGGCGTATGATATCCTGCCTGGGGAAATTCCACTATCTGAATCTGGCAAAAAAATAAATAAAACAGTTTGACATTTTCACATTAAGGATAGACACAAAAAACGTACAGCCAAACAGAAAAAAAAGAAAAGATTATCCAATATAAGGATGAAAACTTTTAATGTAAAATAAACATTATACGTTTACATGGCAGAAATCTTACATCAGAAGGTGAGAGGAGATATTGCTGAATGGATTTTTATTAAAACGCGATGCATATAGCCATGCGGAATAATTTTGATGTTTCTTTTTTTTTTTTTAATGACTCAGTAGCATTTACCTGTGTCACTTCCTGTTACGTGCTCACTGTGGATCTGCTGGAACCCAGGGATTGGTCGAGTGGTTAGGTACCAAACAGCGTGGAGCACGTCTGTAGCATGAACCCGGTTATGATCTGGTTTAAAGCAGAACAGCGCAAATGAAATGTATCCTTGTGGAACATACCATACCACACCATATTGACTTTATTTATAAAGCACTTTAAAACAACCACAGCTGGTACAAAGTGCTGTACATTACAACACAACATAACAATAAAATAAATACTTGAGTGCAGGTTTTATCAGCACAAACATCACTGTCAGCTAATTTCTTTAAATTATGCATCAGTCCGATATCCATCACCAATAGTCATTTTCATCTTATTGCCTTTTGTTTATGTGTTTCAGGAAGTGGAGGGGAGGAGGCTCACCATGTGATAACAGCTTAGGTTTATTTTTAGTGACAGTAAACATATGTAGTGATAGTAATGCAGCGCAGGATTATAGGTTTTTACTTGAAGCAGGTAAGCAAAGTCAGTGGCATGGTCATTTTCTCATGGTTTCAAAAAGGGTAGGGAAACATATATTATGGATATATGATAGGTGAATATCTGTTATAGGTCATAACATCAATATTAATACCAATATCAATCAAAATGGTCATATCAGTGCGTCCCTAAAATGTCTATTCCACTAAAATCAAAATCAAACACACAATATTTGTTTAAAAGAAATATCAGAAAGTACACATCAAGATCAGTTTGACAAAAAAAAAAAAAGTATGTCAAATGTTTTAGCCTCAGCACAGTCTGACACTTACAGGGAATGTCTCTATAGCCACTTTCCAGAGCACAGAAGAAGGACATGAACTCTTTCACAGGGATCTTGAAGATCTCAAATAAACACATATCCTGGAAAAGCGTGTATGTCACCTGGGAAGACATGAACTTGAGCTTAAATACAAACTGGAAACTATATTACTGCATGCATCTTTGGTATAATTTCATTTGCTCTCTTTGGTTACCAACAATCTCGTTCCTTCACAAGTCCATACATGTATATCCATAAGGTCATTAACTTTAAATAATCAAAGGAAATAGAACTGTAAATGTTTAGTTTATCGCTTTGGTACTAACGTAGCTGAGGATCCTTCCGGTTTTTCCTCCTGTTGTGTCCACCAGTTCAAAGATCTGGAAGTTCCAGGTGTCCATCTTCTCCATGAGACCCTCGTGGTCCTCCAGCATGGAGTCAAGTCTGAACTCCTTTTCCCCCTGAAGAAGACAACCACAAAGCAAACGCATGAAAAGAAGGAAGAACAACAGTAATAGTTTTAAGACGAAATAAGACATGCCATGCATGTCCACCATAGGTTAAGGAGCTGAGATTGATGAAAGTAAATATACCGGTCTTTAAAACACATCAGGTCAGAGGGGCAAATGTTAAAATTACGCGCTCTTCCGATCTTAACGCGCAGGTGACCCATGTCGAGCAGAAACAGTCTGATCAAGCTCACCTCTGCTTTCCGAGTCTGCAGCTCAGTGATGAGGCTCTTCTCCTTCTCCTCCTCTACCACTCCCAGGTCTCCTTCAGTGTCTGGCTTCCCATCTCCAGTCACGTCTGGCTCTTCCCTGATGAAATCCCCCCCAGCGTACTCTAGCCCTTCAACCACTGTGAACACAAACAAAACACAAGGAGAATGTAACGTTAACACTAGTCTGTAAGAATAAAGTGTGAATAAAGGGAGAGTGCAGTTGCTGGTTATTATGTTACGTCGTCATGTAGCTTTTATCAAAAATGTAACTCAACAATTGCAGTACTCTGATGAGTCCAGCAGAGGGCAGCATTAGTATATGAAACTACCCAAAGAGGGGTTTCTCTTTCACCATACAGGCTCACCAAACCAGATTGTCTGCATAACTGGATTCCACTCTGTGACGTGCAGCAGGCATGACAGTTTGTACCTGAGCGCCTGCGTTGAGCCTCGCTGTTGAACGGCTGATGAGAGTCCCCCGACTCGCTGCTGGAAATTCCCTTGAGCATCTGACGACCACAGCTTTAGCAGACAACGACAGATCATATTGGCATGTGTACTAAAAATTTATCAATAGAAGACTGTGATAAAGTGAGACACAGGTAACATGGGACTTCTGCAGCGTACTGTCTCTCACCTGGTGCACAGAGAGAAGGTAGAGCTACGAAAGGCCTGCTGGAAATCAGTGGAGCCGACTAAAGGCTTGTGGAGGTTCAGATTAACACTCGGCTTTGTCAGGAAGTCCGCTGTGTCGGGGAACTCCACGGGCAACCGAGGGGTGAGGGATGATGAGGAACCTGTATTTAGTGTGGGGGGGCTATGACTTGGTGAGGTGACTGGACTGAGGCTGGGAGATGTGCCTAGAAAGGAGGACAAGAGTGTGGGGACAGACAAAGGGGCAACACTGAAGCAGAGCCGTAGCAGTTGGATAAAATATGCAAGTTTGGGTAGTTAAGTCTCACCTGTTCTTCTGGGCACCGTGTGGTATGTTAGAGTGACAGAGGAAGACCTCTGTTTGGGAATGGTGAGCAGGTTTGCATTAGGACCGTTGGCCAGGCTTGAGCTGTTACAAAAAAAAAAAAACACAAACTCAGATGTTTTTGCTCAACAGGACAGCAAAGCTCATCTATCCTTCAATATCGAAGTGCTCTCCTGCCATCTAGTGGAAACATGCTATAGAGACACAACCCCACGGAGGTTTCTTTGACAGTAAGAAGCCAAAGTTTTGTTTCTACATGCTTTTTTGAACAGCAATAAGCTCTATGTTGTAGTAAAAGTCGTACATCATTTTTTCTTTTCTGAGGTGTGATTTGTGAAACGTTTCAGGTTAAAGAAAAAAAGTAAATTACATCACCAATTGATCTCCGTTTCTCAATTCCAAAATGTCAGACTGCTAAATAAAACCAGACCTAGAGAGTAATTATTTTTATATAAAATCACTGTTTGGCAAGGAGCAGTTTGAAAAACAGAGCTTTGTGGATAATTTTGTAGCTCCTATTGTCTCAATCTTTGAGTTACACAAAACATTTAATTTATAATAAAGAAGACTGAATGTACAAGTTGTTTTTAGTGATAGAAAATTCAAACAATCTCATCTCCTATGACATTTGATGAAGCATTATGCATATCACAGAAACTCACATCTGCCATGCTTTAATTTTTTTTATTCCAACTCAATAAAAACAAAATGTGATAAAACAGAGACAACAATGGCTACAGTTTAGGTAGCCATTGTCCAGCTATCTACGTTTTGCTTTTCAGAAACAAGATAGTCAATAGAAATTGATCGCTGCACATTCACTTTCAGGATTTCCTGCAACAATGAGCAGCAGATCATCACACTGCCACCACCATGCTTTACTGTATCTTTTTTTTTGTAATGATGTTTTTTACCAGGCATAAGGGGATATGCATACTTTGGAAAGTTCCACTTTCTCTCTCTTTTTGTGAAATATTTTGAGGATTATTTTTAATACTGAAAAATGAGAGAGGCTTTTGTCTCTTTCTTTTTGGACAGCAGTTGTTTTCACCTTGGAGCTGATTAAGTTTTCATCAGATCTTAGAACTGAATCTTGAAAAGAGAATTAAACTGGGGAAAGCGGGACCTGAAGTTATTTAGATGCCGTTATGGGTTCTTTTTAGATGACTTTGTCAGTTGTCAGGGGACATTTTTGTAAGATATCAATTTCTGGGAAGGTTCACCACGGTTCCATGTTTTCCATTTGTGCATAATGGCTCCCACTGTGGTTTGCTGGCGTCATAAAGCTTTAGAAATCGATTTGTAACCAATTCCAGACTTTGTTTCTGTTTCTTAATTCAATTTCTGAAGATCAGGGGATTATATATATATATATATATGTATATATATATAAAATAATTTATGTTCAATATATTTTGCATTCCTACCAGCTATTACTAATCTTATAAACCGACGAGCCCTGTGTTCTCATGAAGGATCAAATATTTCTTCTCATTTTTTATGTAGCACCATGAAATGAGGAGTCCAACTTTTTAAAATATGTATTAGTATCCTTGAAACCAAGTTAACTCATCTGTTATCATTCATACACAAGATATGAACTTAAAGATTCTAATGTATTAGAGTAAAATACACCCCACAACATTAGTTTAACTAGAACCTATCTGTAACTCTTTTTTTTTTTTTTTTTTGGATGAAGCTAAAAACTGCTAACTGCAAACATCCTTTTGGGGAGGATATAACTGCATTTTATCAACATTATGTAAGCCTGCTATAAATCTGCATCGTGCTACCTGGTCAGGCTGAGGTCACAGTGGGGTCTCTTTCCATTGTTACGCTCCCAGCGAGAAGAGGCGGGGTCCAGCGGAGGGAGTGCAGACGGTGTGGAGGAGGTTGAACTCCGTCTGGGCTGAGGCGTAGGGAGGCTGTTTCTGCTACTCAAACCCTGGCAGGCACAGGAGGGTTGTATTAGAGATAAGTATCTGGCAAACAATGTCTGATGAGGCAAAATAAACATCTACACAAACAGAAGGTTGTAGACATGGGAGAAATTCTTACTGAATACAACGCAGAACTGCAAAGTGCCTAGTAAGACAAAGCCTTCTCCAAAACTATCAAACACACGATTGGAGGTGCAGTTGTACTTTGTTCCACAATTTCCTTAATATCATTATCAGTGCTATGCATCATAATAATGCCTGAAAGCCAAAACTAAATAAATAAATCATCAATATGGACAGCTTAAGGACATAGGAGGTAGGTTTATAGCTATGGCAAAAACCTTTGCTCACCTTCATGCCTTTCCTGTCGCTCCTCTCTGCAGAGTCCTCTGCCTCTACAGAGTAGAAACCTGGGAAGGGCGTAAAGGGGTTGACCCTGGGGCGACACGAGCCTGAAAACGTCCCCATCAGGCTGGAGATGCTTCGCAGAGACGCGGCAGTGTTTGGTGACAGTGACGAGTCCATCAGCAGCTCTGACACGAGGTTCCTGGCCTCGTTGATGACTGAGAGATCCACGCCATTTCCACTCACTGCACCCTGCCACACGAACCCAAACAAAACACCCAGTTAGGAAGAAGAGGCGTTTTCGAAAGGGTACGGGGGGCATCTTTAATATGATCCTATTGTTGAAAGAAAGACTTTGCTTCCCCTAACTCAGTCAGAGGTAGATGGTGACAATTTAATTTCTGTTCGCTAATGCAGAAAGGGAAAAAAAGTATAAAACATCTCAATGATTTTCATGAGGGGCTACACAGTGGTGCAGTTGGTAGAGCTGTTGCCTTGCAGCAAGAAGGTTCTGGGTTCGATTCTCGGCCCCGGTCTTTCTGCATGGAGTTTGCATGTTCTCCCTCTGCATGCGTGGGTTTTCTCTGGGTACTTCGGTTTCTTCCCATAGTCCAAAAACATGACCGTCAGGTTAATTGGCCTCTCCAAATTGCCCCTAGGTGTGAGTGTGTGTGCATGGTTGTTTGTCCTGTGTGTCTCTGTGTTGCCCTGCGACAGTCTGGCGACCCACTAACGGACAAAGGTGTTAGAAAATGAATGGATGGATGATTTTCATGGTAAATATTGTTCTAATGAGGGCCATTAACCTAAACTCACACCAAATGACACTAACAAACTAAAATTTAGAAAAACCGAAATGAACTAATCCACAAAGTAAGGATGCAAAACAGGGAACTTAGGAAGGAAAGGACGTGCAAAAAGAAAAAAAAATAGAAATCCAAGAAACTTGCAGAAATATGTCAGCATTTAAAGGCCTTCCTGCTCCCAAATGTAAAGATCTGAGAAAACTATACAGCAACATACTGATATCAGATATAATAATCTGTATTTTTGAATACTTGATGACTTTCAATTACTTGAATAAACTTTTGACCAAGCAACTTTTACTTGTAGTTGAGTAAGATTTGTCCATGACTACTCTTATTCAAGAGCTAAGGTTGAGTACTTTGTCTACCACTGCTCACCACTAAGGCATTGCAGAAGAAGAAGAACCTCATGGTAGGTGAAAGTAAATAGCAAAGAGCAAAACAAAGTAATCATAGTGGTTGCAAACATATTTCTAAACTTTCGAATGTTTCAGTGAGCATCATTTTACCCAAAACCAACCACAGCAAAGCACTCCTTGCACAATTTCTGACAGTGAAGTCAAGAAATAATCTGAAGAGTTCTTTAGTTCTTTGTCTTTAAAATACGAGAACTCTAAAAGAGCTACTAATAAAATCTAGAGGTAGCAGGTAAAGTTTTGCCATGAAAACAACAAGCAATGCACTCAGCCACAATGGTCTTCATGCCTAGTCACTGAACAAGACTCCACTGCTGAAGAAAATTCATGTTTAAGCCCATTTAAAAATTGCTAGAGATCATTTGGTTAAGCCAATGCAATGCTTGGAATATATAGACTGGAGGGGGGACAAAAGTTTAACTCTTTGAAACTCAGGGCTGAAAACATAGTTCACTAAAGTTTGTGCATGAAAACATCATGGTGTGGAGCCATTTCTCAGCAAACACAACTCCAAATAACTGGGAGGATGAATGTAAGGTATGCACTGTGTAGTGAGTAACAAAATGAGAAACATTTAATAAGAATCTGGAGATAAAACCTTTTTTTCAGCAAGATAATGTTCCCAAGAAATCTCTACATATGTTAAAAAAAACGATCCTAGAATGGCCCAGTCAATTACCAGACTTAAAGCTGAATCAAAGTCAACCCCTCTCCACACAGGAAAGTTTGGGATGTACTCAACACATTTCATTTATAATAAATATTCCCTTTGCTGTTCAAATTTATTGCATATATTTCTGCTCCACTTGGTTTCTTTGTGTGTGTGAATAACTTAGGTTGTCAGCAACATGTGGTGAGAATTTTAGGGCAAAAGCCATAGGAAAATATTTACTGAGAAAAACATTGAAGAGTTCATTATTTATTATCATTGTTAACTTCCTCTCCAAGTTCATTCCCCTCATTCTTTCTCTTCCTCTGGGCTCTTACAAAATAAGACAGAAGTGATAAAAAAACAAGATTTTAGGGGGGGGGGGACAGCAATATTCCATTTTGAAAGTAGGGAGCTTTACATAAATCAAAAGTCAAATGTCATAAATTGTAAGAGAAAATCCTTTATTTTTGGACAGCTTTCATAAAAGAAAATGTTCCTACTGGATCAACTTTGTCAAGAACACAAGCAAACAATGACTTTTGGTCTCTGGCAGCTGAATTCTTTGACAGATTTTACAAATGGTTTAAACAGTACACATAAATATCTTAGTGAGATTTTAAAAAAGTGCCACAATTCAAGGGTCATTGTATGGAGGGTTTTATACAATGTGGAGTAAAAATGTGAGGAAGTGCTAAAGGTGAGTTCAGCTCTTTGAAAAGAAGAATATTTCCTGATTGACCTTTAAACTCAAAAACTGAGCTGAAGGAAACGCAGTACCGACCTGATACTGTGGCTTGTACCAGTGTTTCAGATCCCAGTCCCACAAGATCATCTGAAAAACACAAGGACAGCTGTCAGACAAACATCAACATATACATGCTCATAAGTTACAGAAAATATGACAAGTATCCACAGGCCTTGACCTGTGCTCCACTTTAAGCCTCCTCCAAAGGGGGCACAGGCAGGTCAGGAACAGAGCTGCACAGCCTCTGCTAGTTTATTCTGTCTGTTATCTAAACACACAGTGTAGTAAAAGTTCACATTAAGGATTTCCTGCACCACTTCATGCACTCTCTCCTCTCCAGGTACCGTGTGGCCGCCGCGCACTGCACACAGAGGCCTTTCACTGAGAGCAGAAAGCAGAAAAGCAAACCACTAAAACCACCATGGTGCGTCTACAATGGAGTTATGTGATCTTATCAAGCGCCGACTACGTCAATCGGCAGCATTTCCATGCTATCTGTTGGTACCCATGCAAGAGCTCTCACACTTTACAGCACAGCATGGTCAAAGCTGGCACAGGTTGTGTAACACTACACGGGTGAACCTGAAATAACCTGATCTCCAGTGTCAAGTATGATTGTGACATAAATCAAGCAGATATTAATTGCTCAAGATAGCATTTAAGCAGGGTTTTGTGCATGTTTTTATTGTTTTATTTGCCATACATACAATAAAAAGGGAGAAGGGGGGGAAGGGCTTTAAATTTAGCTCTCTTTTACTTTGTCTTTGATTAAAGAGGAAAAGTTGTAATGTATTGGCCGTTGTTATTATGGCTCACCGCCCAGGGCCCCATGACATCATAGGGCAGCAAAATAAGAAAAAAAAGAATTAATTGCTTCTGAAAAGAGTTTTTTTATTGCCTATGTATATCTAATAATGAGCAAATATCATTTAGTCTTTCCTAATTTAGCATGAAAGGGACAAACAAATGGACAAAGAAACTTGACTGGCCCTAATTTGAGATTGTTGACAAGATTCTAAGAAAATACATATTTAATTTGTGAATCTATAAATACAAAGGTGTCAGATACAGATACGGTTTGCCCATTTCTTCAAATCATGCAAAAAAATTTCCAATACAGTAACAGTGGATTAAGCCATCATGCAATCTCAATTTTTGCCACAGGGGGAACAGGACTGATTTCTAAAATAAAAAGCTCTTCCACCAGGCACCAGCCTAATCCGAACATGTAAACATACAGTCATGGATAAACAAGGCATACCATGTCATATTAAAAGTATAAAATAAATAAATAAATAAAAACAAAATGACATCCCTTCTAGGTAGATTATTTTATTTATGAGATATCACTATCTGTGAACACTATGAACTCTATTTACAACTTAATCATGTAGTTCTAAGAGAGGGCAAGTCAAATCTATGACTACATTTGTTAAATAGATTAGTGGGTCCACTCCTTCTAATCAGTACCTGCTTCATTGATCAAAGCGGGATGTTGGGTGCTTGTCATCAGCATCTGTACAATGCTGCCAAACATTTAATATGGCAAATAAGCCCTGCCATGGCAACCTGACATAGAGGCCAGCAAACAATGATCTGCACACCATGGCAACCAGATGGCGGGAGAAGGCCGTAGGATAGAGTTGCTGGCCTTCTGCTTGTTTACAGAGAGAGACGGAAGAGCTGAAACAGAGGCGGACATTGAAGAAGGGACAAGAATAGAAGACATAGAGAAGAAGAAAGTGAGATACAGGTAGATATTAGATTCCACATAAGATCTTGAGGCAGCCAGACACTCTCAAATGTCTGCTGTCACACAATAGAGCGCACCGAGTGCACAATCTGCACAACCATCCTAGCATGCATTTCATTTAACCTCTGCACTATCGCTACACAAGCCACACACACACACACACACACACACACACACACACACACACACACACACACACACACAAAACAGAAAACTTTTCTAACTTGCCCCGACACAGGAACAGGTGGAACAGTGATACCGCCACAACTGTCCCCACAATTGTAATCGAGACTCAAATTCTAGGTTTGATGCTGTTGCAAATGTTGACATAAAATCTTACAATGAACAGATGTTTTTTGTTTTCTTTTATAGATAACATAAAAACACAACAAAGAAATAAGTGACTCAGGAGACTCAAGACACCTGTGCTCATGAATCTTCATAAACACAACATCATGCGGTGTCCTTTATAAGCTTAAGCAGCCGTGAAACAGACAGCAGGTTTAACATCAACACTTTGACGTCTTTTTATTCACGTAGTTCCGTAATTTTTCCAATTTAATCTTAAAACAAAACCAGTTGAGTGGAGCATCTCTCTCTTCCTCATTTTAAAACATAAAAGTGTGTTTGACGGCTCCCGTTCGTCCTACAAAATATCTATGCAGCTCCAAAGGAAATAAAGTCGTTTTTATATGAATTTGTCTATTTTTAAACATTTACAATCTGTCATATCTCATGCCTCTGTGATTCTGTGCGACACCATGGGCAAACTTGCATGAGCACTTACATAAAGGTGATTTATAGATCACATCTTTTCAGACAGAAAAACATCCTCACCATTTATTTATGCACCCTTTTCTAATATGTAGCAGACCAACTGAGTCAGAAGGTGTATGCATAAAAAAAAATAAGGCACAAGTTTAGGAACCGAATTAAAAATTGTGAAAAATACACACACACACACACACACACACACACATGCATACAGGTATGCGCTATAAAAAAAAAAAGTCCTCACTCGCACAATACTTCAATCTGAAATGGATCGTAAATATTTCCTAACTGGAGTCAATAAACCTGTGCAAGCTATTAGACGGCCAGTTAGTTACACCCCTGTGTCATATTAGCCTGCGCCTGCAGTGTGAGAGGTGCGAGAACTGATAAAAACATGCTAATAAGACAGTGTCGGGGGTAGGGGACGGCGGGGGGAACCTATCAATTCTACGTAGGCAGGCGGCTCATTTGTATGGAGAGAAGCACAGCAATGCTGACGTCAATCTGCAGCGACATACAGCGTCAACAGCAGCCCACCACACATGCACACGCTGATGATGAGGTCTAGGCTCCTGGCTGTCAAGACATCCAGTGAAAATAAGATGATGTACTGTACAGACAGAGAGAGACGGAGGGAAAGGACATCGTTACACACGTGATGTTCACAAAGAGCAGCAAAGCAGAGGAGACGTCTGGAGACTATGTTTAGTTATGGAAGCAGTATAACTCTGTGGCTGCCAAGGTTTTCAAAAGAAAAAAAACAAAACAAAAAAAGCACACTCTTAAAACACACAAAACAATTAATATATACCCTTCTGGAAACTGAAATATTTTTCTAAAAAATTAACGCTCTGTGTCTGCAGGGGAAGGGCAATATAGACCGAAACACAGATGATGTTTTTATTGCAATCATAATAGAAGTGACAATAAAACCTATTATATAACTGAACACAGTGTTCTACTTCTTTACAGCACCAATTTGGTAGAGCACTTGTTATTAATGATTGCACTTAATTATATTTTAAGACATAAATGCAGCGCTGATGCCTTCATTATGGGTAAATTGATAGTTTTTAAACCAACGGTAGTGATTCTATTGCACCATCAATTTCTTGGAGTTTCAAACACATCACGTTTAAGTTGTCATCACGGCAGGATGAACAATCGCTGTCATGGTAATTAAATTTCCTCGATATGATGCACAATGAAGTTTCCCCTAAGAGTTTGTTTCACCAAAAGGCAAATGGGATACACTTAAAAATCTGCTTGTTTGCAGGACATTTTCTAGGTGATATAACAAGAGGACCAGGCTTGACGTGTGACATGTTGAAGAAAACTACTCTTCCTCAATTAAATCAGGCAAACAATCAAGAGGTCCAAAGTCTTGTAAAAATATTTTTGCAACAGCACTGCCTGGCACAGCAGCCATTCACAGATTAACAGGCCCAGTGGGTAATTACAAGAGAACAGGGCCCTTGAGGATATCCCAATGTCTTCAAGGCAAACTGGCAAGAATATGGAAATATTCTTTAACTAAACAGTCTGCCCAAAAGTCTGTCTAACCACTGACTAGCTGTACCCCAAAGAGAGGAGATAAGAACGACTGTAAATGTTAGCCTCTTTGACAGGTAGACAGCTAGAACTTCCACTGTGTCTGTTCATGCATAATAAGGTGTGGCATTTGAACAATTAAAATAGGCAGTTGTAAGCGTTTATAGAGGGGTTCTTAAGTAATGAAGGAGTTTATCTATTCATGAGTGATCCCTAGTTCTTGTAAATAACTGAAGTAAATACCTATGTGTATATAGATATAAAGCTGCACAATGGCAGTTGGTAGCACTGTTGACTTGCAAGCAAGAAAGGCCCTGTTTCAAATTCTACCCAGGGATCTTTGTGCATGGAGATTGCATGTTATCCCCATGCACACCTGAATCAAATGACTGAATTACCTTTTAAGTATTGTCTCAAGTTCTCCAGAGTACAGCTAATGACCTGATTATTTGACTGGTGTGTTGAAACAGAGACACATCTAAATAAGCAAGCCAAAGCTGGCTCTTGAGAACTGGAGTTGCATACACCAAGGTATGAGTGTGTGTATGGTTCTTTGTCCTGTGTATCTCTTGTGTTGCCCTGTGATGGATTGTTGACCTGTCCCGGGTGTACCTTCCTCGTTACCCAATGACCACTGGAGACAGGCACCAGGACTCCTGTGGCCCCGCAAAGATAAGTAGGCAATGGATGAATATGTGGATATACATGTTTGAAAAGGAATGTTTTTCACATCCGACGACTCTAAAAGCAGCTGGTGCACAATGGTACACCAGCAGTTTAATGGGGAGATCATTATGCCCCAAAAGACCTCACCATGAGCACAAGTGATTAGGTAAAGCAGTTCACTTTGAGTTAGTGAGTATGAGTACTTACTTTATGGTCTTTATGTTTTTATTTTTAGTACTAAAAAACAATCCTCCTGCTGTATTTGAACCTAGGAAATATTACATATTAAATGTGAACCTGAAAAAACATGTTACAATATGAACAGAGGAGCCTTTTTGTGGTGCAGAAACACATTGTGCTTTTCACTTCATCAAGCTGTCCAGGTGTTGCATGTCTAAATGTTTTATTCAACTTGTTGCTGAGTTTTTTTCATTTGACACGCCTGCAGTGACTCATTGTTGCACCGTGTGAAAGCAGTTTCCAAGAAAAATCATTTACTTCCTCTTCACAGCTTCGCATCTACACCACAATACATGAGGGCAGTATGTCTACCAACATGTAGCCTGGACCAATAATCGAAGATTGCTAAATTATAACACATTAAACTTTGAACCCTGACTTGACCCTTGTCACAATGTAGAGTTAAATGCGACAAACCCTTCCAGAGTTTTGTATCTCCAATAAACAGATTCTCAATATATTTTATTTCCAGTAAGCTTCATAGCAGTGAACTGATGCATTGAAAACGTCATGGATAAACATTAGCAATAGGGTCCACACCTGCAGCAAGCAATTGTTCCTCAGGGTCCAGACCCAAACAAAGCATAAAACAAGGGACTGGTTTTACCAGACTAGTGCAGGTATCCTAAAAGTCTTCTAAAAGGAACCTTGTACTCAAAACAAAGCCCCAATCACCTACTTAAGAACAACTAACAAGAAAATAGGTTGCATCTTAATTTGTTTGCCAATTTTGTTTGAGAGTTGTAATGAAGTTAATGCATCAAAGCCTCTGAGATCCTGAACTTTCATTTATGTTGATATTGAGAGCTAAGTGTCTTCATGTCGTTTTTATTTTCCTGGATTGGATTAAACATGAAGCCACCTGTAACTCATCAGGAACTCTGGTTTGCATCTGGTCTTAGCCATGTTAAGATTTACACAACTAACTTCATTTGCAAATGAGGCCCACTCTGTTAGTGCAAAAGTTCTGCTTCTCAGCGTGTAGAACATTGTGTTGGCATATTACATTAAAAATCCCACCAAGTAAATGTATTGTACAGCTTTTTAAACTTTGGAACTCCTTGTCCTCTGTGTTGTCCAAGAATGTGAATTTTTATGAAGTTAACAAAATCTAACTGAAACCTCATCTAAAAATAGCACCAGAAATAACAGGAAGCTAAAGGAATTTGGATAGGACTAAATGACGGATCAGCTGCCGGAGTGATCCAACATCCAACCCTGTCTGGCCTACATCAACAACGCTTTCTTTCCACAAAGAAGAAGTGTAAACTTGTAGTCAGTTAAAGTTTACTGCTACAAAAACAGCGGTGCTTGCAGCTCTCTCATCTTCTGTCTCACAGGCACAGCATGTGGTTTTACTAGGGCACTTTGTTTACATGATTTAGTAGAAGAACGGCACGTAGCCTTTAGACATACACCTGCATGAAACTGGTTGCTATCCGTACAATCAGAGAGCGCTGCTTTTGACTGAGGAATTATGGTGTGTCCCTTAAAAGTCCTGCTCTGCTTTTATAGTGACAGGGGAGGAAAATCCTTACTGGCAAAAGGTCTTATTTGCAGGATCGTGTCCTTCTCCATTGTCTCTGCTTTGAGAAACAACGGAGAAAGACACTTAAAGATTCAAGCAGACTTTCCTCTATGTTGGGTTTATTAGGCCTCCAACCAAAACTACAACCATTTGTGCTTCCCGTAGCGATAATTCTGAGCTCCTGCTGCCTTTACTGCCTCCAATGTAAAGACATACAAGATCAAAATTAAGCTCAAAATTATTTGTGGCCCTTGCAGGTTCAGATCGAAATAATTTTCATTGAACCGAGAAATTTATTCTGGTTAAGAAGTGACAAGTATTTAGTGAATTTTTTTATTTATTTTTTTTTTATTTTAATGTTTTTAGGCTCTAGTGACCTTTATTTGAAAGTGATATGACAGGAAAATAGGATAATGAGAGAGAGGGAAGACATGCAGCAAAGGTAACCAGGCAGGGAATCGAACCTGTGACGGCCACGTCGAGGACTAAGGTCTCCTTATGTGGGCTGTGTTAACCCCTGCGTAACTACAGCACCCCATGACACAAGTATTTTCTAAAAAAAAAATTTTTTCCCCACATTTTCTTGAAAAATGGTCTGAAGAAAATGATTACTCTTCTCAATAATCATAGTATTAAAGCCATCAAATGTTTACTGGTACATAAATGTACTTTTGTACAAAATTTAGTCAAAGAATTTTTTTTTCTAATTTAAAGTCAGTTCTACATCTTTTCTTTCTTTTTCAAAGAATATTTTAACTATTCCAATAAAAAGTATCAAAGTCAGGCACATATCAATAAAAAACAATGCACTTAATCTATTGTAGTTACTTTCAGTTTTACCAATGCTGTGTTGTAGCAGTTTTACTGCAGGAACGTAATTCTGCACTATTTCAAAGAGCAACATTTAGATCAACAAACTAAATTAAAGAAAACGAGCTGGAGTAGAAAAGGAGTCCCTGCTCTGTTACAGCTGGAAACCAGTCACAGTCAGAAGGCTAAAAGGAAGGACAATGTTGAAAAGTCAATAAATCCAGGTAAACAATCCACAAGTAGAAAGATGGTTATCAGGGAAAGATTCTTGAGGTCACGCTGCACTCGTCTGAGATCTGTCAGCAACACATTCTTATTGTCAATGACGAGTCTCTAGATGCACATTCATAGGAAGAATGCATCACAGGTGAATCTAGTAAAAAAAAATAAAAAACTGAATAAAGTCAATTTACATGTACCGACTTGGGTTGATGAGGAAACAGCCACAAAATACAGCCAAAATAATATGTTATTTAAGTGTGAGATTTCAAAAATTCTGAGTTTGCTTGAAGATCTATCTTATTACATCAAACTGTATTATTTTAACTGATTATTTCACAATTCAATAAAATGAACAAATTTGCAATATTGTATGTATGATTTCCAGCTTGAGGAAACATGGAACACAAATAAGACTAAAATGCATCATCATTTAACTTCAGAATCAAGATTGAGATGATTTTTTTTTTACTTGTGTGATTGTCCTACATTATGTCCAAATTACAACATTGAAGTAAAAAACAAATAGAAAAAATGAATCGCTTAATACTGGGGATACAAAACAGAAGGCAAAGGGAGGATAAGAGGTCATGGAACAGGACCACCTTCTTGACCTCTGACATAATATAAAGAGCCCATCAAAACAACTCGATATTCAAATAAATTTTTCTCACATTTTTATTAAAAATAAATTACACCACACAACATGAAATAGTTTTCGAAACTGAAGAGTTAGAGACAGAGGACAGAATTATATG
This sequence comes from Micropoecilia bifurca, assembly GCA_903067075.1. Classification (NCBI taxonomy): domain Eukaryota; kingdom Metazoa; phylum Chordata; class Actinopteri; order Cyprinodontiformes; family Poeciliidae; genus Micropoecilia; species Micropoecilia bifurca. The sequence continues at coordinate 22,290 of CAEGAF010101970.1, forward strand.
TAAAAATTTAAATCTGAAGAATGAGAAAAACTGTGAAGTACCGTATTTTCCACACTATAAGGCGCACCTAAAAACCTTAAATTTCCTCAAAAACCGACAGTGCGCCTTATAACCCAGTGCACCCAATATATGGACCAATATTGAGCCACAACAGGTCTAGCAACTACGGTAAGCAGCTGCAGACTTCATTTTTTCCATAGAAGCGTGCAGTGCATGTTGGGATGTTGTCAAAAAACTGGTTTATTAATAAAGTTTGACTGACCTATCTACCCATAGACGATGTCTATGTTTCTACCTACCCACCTAATAATCAGGTCGTCTGCAGGTCATCTAGCATCACGTTCTCCACGAACATGCTGTGCGCGAACGGAGAAG
>CAEGAF010101982.1:0-17440 GCA_903067075.1 Micropoecilia bifurca
TGTTGCTCCGGTTGGACAACAACTTCAAATATATAAGCTAAGCTCCACCGTTAGCCTCCATGTTTACTTCCTCAAACTCTGAGCTCTTCTTCTTTTTAAGGCGGTTGGCAGAACACAGAGAACGCTGACGCTATAGCGCCCTCTACTGCGCATTTGGGACACTTTCAGGTCACATTTACTGGCAGTGTGAACTGCCCGGCAAAAAAATCGGAATTGGCAAAAAATCTGAATTGAGTCACTTCAAGCTGCAGTGTGAACGCAGCCATTGGCTAAAGGACAAACAGAAGCTGTTCTGTAATTTTCTCTGACTCTTTGTCGTCTTTTTTTTTCATGTCCATCTCCGTCATGACGGGGATTTTCTGGTTCATCTGCTTCTTTTTTCTCAGAAATTTGTGAGAAAAAAACATGACATTTTCTGAGGTTCAAAAGTCAAAAAATTGAAATAAAAAATTCTCTGAAATGTTTGACTTTTCAAACACAGAAAAGTCCAAAGGCTTTTCTAGAACATTCTTAATTTTGCCTCCTCCCAAAGGGCCGCTCTTTACTCTCAGCTGGGCATTGTGCAATTTTAGACTGTAAGGAGAAAGTGTTTCCTTTTTAATGTTTTTAATTGAGGTAACATGAATGTGAATTTAAACATTTCCAATCCAATAAAACAAGGAGAAACTGGTGTTGTGTTGCCGTGTTTGCTGAATTATTCCACAGGATAATTTGGATTTTATAGAAAAAAAATCAAAATGTTATCAACCAGGATCTACTTTTTAAATTAATGTATCTAAAGTCTGAGCTATAAAATGTTTTAAATTCATTACAAGTCTTAGATTTAGTCATAACAGAACTATTTAATAAAATGTATTATGTAGATTTTTATTTTTTTTTAAGGATTCTAAAGTACTCGGGATTTGTATTTGTATATTTTCCCCTCAGAAATAAATTATATTATTTTTTCCACGCTTACTATAAAAAGAAGCAATGACATAATACATTTTTTTTTCCTCCAGTGCTGAATCAGACTGTTCCACTGTCCAATAGATATTTTTTATGTCCCACGTTTATAAAAAACAGCTAAACATTTTCTAAGAGGAGCAATTTTTATTATTTGTAATTTAAATATGAGGCGGGTGCAGTACCACAAAAGACCTGCAGGAGGAGCTCCGCTGCGCTCTTGAGCTCCAGGTGAACATTTTAATCCTGATTCCTTAAATATGAAGCTCTTCTTCTTCTTCTTCTTCACTCTCGCATCTCGGTTTCACACATTGAAACTCCTAAAAATAAATTAGCAAGTCAAGAAGAATTCCTTTTTTTATCCCACATCCAGATGCTTCTCAAATCATCACTAAAAAGTAATTCAATTCAAACTTTAACACATAATATAGATTTGAATTAAACACACAGGAAAAACCCAACTCCAGGTTTTTATTTTAAAAATATACTTTAATACAACAGCTGCATATAAATATTAAAATATACATTATACAGGTGTACAGTACACTCACACAAAACAAGAACAAAAAATATTAGGCTTCTATTTGTACGGCACTTTTTTTTCTTTCAACCATTTTCTTAAAGGTTATTTACTGATGAACAAGTTGTACATAAAGGTGGGTTAATGTGTTACCAGGTCCAATGCGTTACTGGTATTACTGGTTACTGACAGACAGAGGGTTTAATGTCAAACAGGGGTTTGCTGTACAGGTTTTGACAGTGGAATGTAAGTTTAATTCTCGGTTTTCCTTCCCTCCTGCCGTTCAGTGTGTTTTCAGACAGCCGAACAGCTTTGGGACGATTCGCTCTCTGCAGGACACTCGCAGCTGGACGTCACACAGTCCATCTGGACAGAAACCACTGACTTGGTTCTGGTTAAAGCCACCAGGCGCCTCTGCTGCCTGGACGGTAATCAGCAGGACTCTGGCCACAAATTAACACAAACTCACAAGCTGCTGCTGGTGAGAAAGGTGAAGGAAATGTGTAAGGATGTCTGACAGACTGAAAAAATGAAGACGCTGTTAGTTAAATGGAAAAGCTGGATGCTGCTTTACGACACATTTCTCCTGGTTTCTAATCTTTCTGAACCCTTATGTCTAGAAATGGGATCCAACCAAACCCAAACACACAGAACTTGTATCATTTACCACAATCCTCTACGTTTGCCTCAGTCTTCGTACATGCAAGGATTAATGGCTCTGGGCGAATTAGGGACATTGTAAATAGAAAAGAAAGTTGTAATTCTAAGCTAAAAATCTCAAATTTGGAGACTGTCCTCAGAAATTTTATGGAAAACAATGACATTTCACCAAAAGTCAAAGATTTGCAACAAAAAACTCTAGAAAAACAAGAGCATTTCTGAGTTCCAAAAGGTGAGAATTTGCTAAAAACGAACTCAAGAAACTTTGAAATTAAGCTGAGAAATTTGCTAACAAGCCTAAGAAATGTCTGAGATTCAAAAGTAAAAAAATAAGTTACTTTTCTTTTTTTGTGTGCAAATTTCCAGTTTTTTCTTTGCAATTTTTCAACTATTCAAACTCAAAAATGTCCAAATTGTTTCTGGAATATTTTTGAGATTAATCTAAAACATTTTTTATTTTCTGGGAAATTTACGGCTACTTTTTGTTTCCCATCTACAACGGGGCTAACACTCTGTCGTAATTTCTCCCATTAACTTGGATTGTCTCCGGTAGAATTTCAACAGGACCAATCAGCGAACAGAAGAAGTTCTGATTGATGACGTCGATATTATGCTTTATAATTATATTGAAGGAACTGAATAAAGTTGTTCAGTCCGTGTTGGCCATGCTTACAAACATATTTAGCATATTAACAGTCATTTTGTTCAGCTCAGAGCTTCCCTCTATGCAGTGGAGGATGGATGTTTACATGCGTCATGGCCAACATTTAGCCACTTGGTAAAATTTAAAACTTTCACCAGAGTTAACAGTAATACTAAGAAAATGTTCAAAGTGTTAAAGCCGCGATCTGAAGTAGAAACAGACGCCAGGCCTCTCAGGGTAATGACCAGGAACAGAGATGAAACTCAGCAGACGCCATGAGGAGCCGCGGGTCTAAGCTGACAGCGCTGCAGACCCCCGACGCAGCAGGTGGCAGCAGCGCTCCTCCATAGCTGTCAGAGACGAGGCGATGCTGCGGATTACAAAGGCCGGGCCTGAGGGGGGGTGGCTCCTTTGAAACCAGAGAAGCCTAAGCGTCTGTGACAATGAGAGCGCTGGAGCAGAGTGCGGACAACCACCCGGAGGTCAGTGGCGTCCCACCAGTGTAAGCTTACTGATATGTCTATTCAGCCCGCTGGCTCTACTGGTGCTAAAAACCCGCCGAGCCATCAGTCCCACCAGGGCTGAGCTAAGGACGTCTTTAGGTGATTTTGTTTGCTATAATTGTCACATTTTCAGCTGGTGTGGTTCCAAAACCAACTGAAAAGCCAGTTCCCCTCCTTGCCTGTGGGGGCGCTGCCACAAAAACCCCTGGAAGAAAACCTCAGAAGAAGACACTGAGTGCAACTTCCTTCTTCACAACATGTAAGCAAAAATGGAGTAGCGGTTGTAGGATTTCTGTTTTGTCTTTGGCAAAAAGGTCATGAAACATTTCTCCCGTTAGCGCTTAGCTGTCTGGTTTGTTTTGGTTGCATTTACCCAGAATGCCATGCGCTACAGTTCGCTTCCTGCTTTTGGAACGGTTTCTGGTTCCGCTTAGCCTTCAGACGTGCTTTTAAAGCCCATCGGAGTTCACTGCAGTCAAACCGAGACTGAGGTTTGTAGGTCCGCATTTTTGGTCCGCAGTAGTTCGATTGCGCATTCACACATCACCAAAGGAACCAAACTTTCTAGATCAGGGGTTCTTAACCTTTTTTGAGGTACCGAACCCCTCAGCTGCATATGTGCTTTCACCGAACCCTTCTTATTCCACCACCCCGACACCCAAAATACTTTGCGTTATTCTGATTTAGTAATGTAATTATATTAGTTGTGTTACCACCCCCACCCCACTAGAGGCAGTACCAACCCCAAAAAGATGCGACTAAGGAGCAGATTTAGACTAGAATTTGATAAAAACTGTGAGCTTTGCTTAAGTAATTAAAGACACAAGTTCAAATCCCTGCTGAGAGTGAAGCTCCTTCAATCAGTGTGTTGATGCTTCTTCAGCGGATCTCCTATTATTTCCACTGGAGTCTCCAGACTCCTCGTCATCATCTGCACCTCGTGGAAACATCCCTGCAGAAGCTCTAACCTCCTTACGAAAATAAATAGGAGACAGGAGACATGGCCGACTGTAAGCTGGTCGCCAGGCTGCGCTGCTCTGTGGCTGAACACACAGAGAACGGAAAGAGGCAAGGAGGCTCCGCCTTTATTGTTTTTATAAGCGCGTAACCTTCCGCTTCACAAAGTAGTGCCAATACAATTACAATAGTGGCAAGCATCGAATTCAACACAGTCCTCCTCCGCAGCTCTGATTGGCTAAGCAATGTAACTGATCCTCTGCAGCAAGTGATGGCAAAGCTGGGCGTCATCACAACTTTACACAAGTGAGTCTTTACCTCAGATGCTCCGCCGAACCCCTGGGGTTCAGTCCAACCCAGGTTAAGAATCACTGATCTAGACAAATGAACTGGAATTTGATTGGAGCGGATTAAACATGGCTGCTGTGAATGCGCCCTAGGAGTAGATCACTGTTTTTATTTAGTGTAAATCCAAAATAGAGGATGGAAAACGCCAATCTCAATCATTTCAAAGCAGCAACATTCACATTGGAAGAGAGGAAGAGGAGTATCTAGATGAAAAACAGAGGCTGGAAGCGGCGCAACACCAATAATCCTCCTGTGTGAAACACTGAACTCATAAAGCTTCTCCTGTCAAAGTAAGAAATTAGTAGAAAAGTAAGAAAGTGTAAAAATATAAAATAGCCTCTTCTAAAACTCCTGAACTAGAAACGTTTTACACTGCAAAAATAAAAAAGCTTACCAAGTATTTCTGTCTAGTTTCCAGTGCAAATATTTATTGCACATGAAATGAGGCAAAACTAACTTGCAAGTAACAATATAGGAGCTTGTTTTAAGTAAATAATTCTTAAACATTGATGAAAAAGTTTTAGTTCCACTGGCGGATTATTTCACCTGAAACAAAAATGTTTTTATAAGTGAAATAATCTGCAGTAGAACTAATACTGTACCAATATTGAAGAACTTAAAAATGTTTTTAAAGTGAAATAATCTGCAGTAGAACTAATACTGTATCAATATTGGAGAACTTAAAAATGTTTTTAAAGTGAAATAATCTGCAGTAGAACTAATACTGTATCAATATTGGAGAACTTAAAACAAGCTCCCGTATTGTGCTAAAGGGTTACTTGTTGTTAGTTTTGTCTTAAGTGTTCCAAGATATTTGCACTGGAAACTAGACAGAAATACTTGGTGATATTTTATTTTTTTCCATGTACATGTGTTTTGTTTCACACAGGAAGATCACTGGTGGTTCACTTCCTTCTACTCCACTTCCTGTGTGTATGAACACTGGCATCTCTCTACATAACCACCCAATGGGAACATGATGAAGGTTTAAATAGTAAAACAATGTGGGTTGTTTGAACCACCATGATGTTTTCTGGACTTATGAAGAGTTATTTAGTTCAGATATGGCAGGCTTGCTTTCCTTTACTTTGTTTGCCGTAGTTCCTAAACTCCGATCCTCTATCGTTTTGTGATGGTAGCAACAAAACAGCAGCAGGTTTCCTCACCTATGAGCTCAGTTCGATTTCTCTGCACATTTAAACAAATGTAGGAGTGATTTCAGCAGCTTCACACTCTCTGTCACCTCAACATTTTTAGGAGATGTAACTCGGACTCGGTTTTCAGACTGTTTACATCTCGGTGTCACTGCCTGACAGTGGCATCCAACCAGGAAGCAGGAACTGTCCAGTTTCTGCAGAGTCACAGTCCTTATAAGGTCTGAGCTGCAGGGCGAGTCTGTGAGCGTCAGCAGAACCGCAACAGAAAAGTGTTGTGTTTTTTTTCTACTTTCCTTTTCAGTCACACATAAACAGGAACATTTCAGGAAAAGTAGCTGAGGAATGTGAGTGGAGACAGAAGCCTCGCCAACCGAGGCGCCGCCCCGTTAAAGGGATATTCAGTTACGAAACAGTCAGTCAGACGAAAACCCTCCACATGATGATGATGCCTTCAGAGAAATGAAATCTGCTGCTATGTTTACACTGTAAAATATTTGAAAACAAAAGTCCAGCTGCTACCTGGAAAATGCAATTTAAGTCACATGAAAATTATTTTTGTTTTAACTCATAAATTAAAGTTCCTGAAGTTGATTTAACAACAAGAGACAAGTTGTTTAAACATTGTTTTTAAGTTCATTAATCTTGAATTGTGAGTTTTAACTTAATGCGGCAATTTAAACCAAATATTTATTTCACAATACGCAAGAAAAAAAAATTAAAGAGCCACATTTCTCTTTTATTTTACTCACAATATCAAGTTAAAATATCTACTTATTTTACCTGAGAATAATTTAAATTCTAGTGTGAACAGGATTTTATCCTCAAGCTATAAAATAAACATTTACCTTAATAAAACACTAGAGTCAGATCAATGTAACTCACTTCCACCTCAGGATACAGAAACATGTCGCTAAGCATTCTGGGAAATAGTTCCCACTCCTGTCTTTTTCTTCTTTCAGTTTTTTAACCTAAAAACTCCAGTTTATTAAACTCTTGGAGGTTTGACAAAATAAATAAAAAGTTAACACAACTTACTGCTGTTAAGTTTATTTTTCACAAACTCACATTTAATTTCAAAATCTAAAACTTTAAATTTAAGTTATTATTACTTAGTTTAGTTTTTGGCACATAACTATAAATGGACGCAGCAGATGGATTTTGTGTTGCAGCTGTGGAGGAATGAAGTCATCAATAAAGTTACCGAATTACGAGAATAAAGTCATAATTTTAAGACTTTATTCTCGTAATGCTGTGACTTCATTATTATAGTATTTCGGTTTTATTCTCATAATATTGCAACTTTTTTCTCGTTCAACTGCGACTTTATTCTCATGTTAGTTTATTCTCAAAATATTGTTACCATAGTCTTGCAATTTTATTCTTTTACTTTCTAAATGTGTCTCATACGTCATTGTAAGTTATAAAAACAGAAGATTAAAGCTTAAAGCAGCGTTGGTGAGTCCTGATTTATTGATTTCTGCACTGCCTTACTTTTGTAGCAAGCATTTATGTTCCCGGTATTTGTTTGATACAGGAAGATTATTGGTGATGCACCACCTCCAACCTACATTTCCTTCGTAAATAAACACTGGATTCTGTAAATACTTGCTTAATCCAATCCTTACAACAGCTTAAACGTTTCCAGAAACCGTTTTTAAATGTGAATTTTTAAATTTTGCAGCCATTTTACATCACCATCCAGTAACCATGTTAACCTGAATGTCGTGTATATCAAATATAACTTTGAAATTTGACTCTTTGATCATAATATCACTTAATCTTTTCTGCTTCCATCCAAGGAAAAAACTAACTTGCATAAATAAAAATCTAATCCGTTATATTTATGCATTTTGGGGCTTTCATGAACTCCTCCACTCTCTAATGACCAACATCAGGCTCTGCAGGAGGGGAAATATTTCTGCACGCTTTTCAGTCAGGAGGGGAACACACTGAGTTGGAACACAGCAGCTTTGGAGTGATGCCTATGTGTGGGAAAAGCAGGAAGAAAACGTCTTTCCTGCCATATGTGATGTTCCAGAGACTGTAGGTTTCATGACATCTTTTTGTTTCACTGTCTTGGCTGACAGGCGATGAGACACCAGACATTCCTTCTCCTTTCTCAGGAGCGCTAAGCGTGGCGCAGCAGCCGCAGGTGAGGTTTGTGACGCTCGCAGGAATCAGGATCAGCTGTAATAACACAGGCCCCTGTGGCTTTAAGCTCCAGGCACTTCAGAAAGGCATTATTATGCAAGCAAGCCGCCACCAACAGCCTGTGCTTGCAGGACAAAATCCCAGTCAGCAGTTACTGCCTCATGCTTCCATGCTAGATTTGCATTTCTGTACATTTTTTTTTCATCATATAGTAGCACCATACTAAGAAAAACCCAAACTGTCTTTTGCTCGGAAGCAGCAGGCACCTTCAAGTCTTTGAATCAATATCTGGTTTTTGCAGAAAGGTGCCAAAAAGTCTTTTTTTTTCTCTTTTCGAGGATTTAAAACCCTCCTCAAAGGTGCTTATTTGCTCTTACCACAGTGCAATTCAAAGGGTCATTGACTATCTTTTCTTTTTGTTGTGTGTCCAATAGTTTTTAGAGAGCTTGGACAGGTTGGTCTACAGCTTCAGCAAAGACCACAGACAAAGGCAGATTTCAAAGATCCTCAAGAGCAGCTCCCACTTAGTGGGCCGCCGCCGCGTCGTCGTCAAGATAACAGAATCAAAACATCGACAGAAACAAACAGAAAAATAGACTTATTTGCTGTCTAGATCTACAAGTGTTTTCTCTATTGGTCATTGCCATTCAGAAAGTTGCGCTACATAACCAGGCCAGGTGTTGAGCCGAGGGCCAGGGAAGCAGCCAGGAAACGTTTTCCCTTTTTGCCACTAAAAACCGGAGCAGCATCAGGCTTCACAGCTACAGATGGAGAATTAGCCAGGCTAATAAAATACATATTATAACGATAGAGTTACAGTCAGAGGTGCAGACAATTCAAAACGCTCAAATATGAAATAAGCTTCTTTCTGCTACTTTTGTTTTAAATTTATTTTCTTTGCATATTTTTGTTTATTCTATTATCACACTTTGTTCGATAAAGACAAACTCAAAATGCGTTTCAGTTGTGCGTCTTTGTTGCTCCTATTTATAAGCCAAACATTACGTGTCGCTCGACAGGTTAAATTATTCTTTGGTATTTTTTTATTTAATAAGACGCTAAGCTAACCTGAAATAGGTTGTTTAATTATTTTAGTGCAAATATAAACTGATGGAAGTTGTTTTAAATAAATGTTACATTTGACTGTCGTTTCTTCTTATTAGTCACATAATTTAAACAGAATCGCAAAACTGAGTAAAAAAAATAGATTTCTGAATTAAAAATTGTTTTTGAATTCAATGTAACCCTAAAATTTTTTATCAAATTTAATCGATTGCTAGAAACTGAAGGATCTTCCCCTCTAGTCATGATATTACAAGAAAAAATATAACAATAAATTTAAATAATTAGAGAATTAAGTGGTAAAAATACGAAAACAAGGTTGTAACACTAGGAGAATGAAGTGGACATTTTATGACAATGTCTACAAAAAAATAAATAAAAGTTATACTTTGGTACAATAAGAAAATACTTAATTTTTAACAGCAGCATCAAATTATTATCAGTAGCAGGAAACGATTCTTGAAACAAACAGAAGAAAAACATTTTCAATAAACGACTTTATTCTGGTGATATTGCCTCAGGTTGGTGATGTTATATTTTATGGTACTAATACTGTGATAACCATAAAAAAGATGTTAAATATTATTTATTATTCTTTAGGTAACTGGAAGGGACAGAATTGATGGCACCACAAATTCTGCTCCTGAAAAATATTCCTATTGCAAATAAACTGATTTTTATCACTACATGGAGGCTTCAATTAATTAGATTTTTGAATTATATTTGTTGCTACTGTTAGAAAAAAATGGGAGAAAATAGTAATATCACCATTTCAGTCAGTTTTTTTAGCATTAACTGAAATTTATCGTTACCAACAATAAATCAACATTTGTAAACATACGATAAATGTCTCCCCCTAATTGCATCGTTATTGTTTTAATGTTATGACTTAAAATAACTTGTAGAAATATGACAACAGTCTCAGTATTCTGACGCGGCTGGTCTGGTTGTGATGTTTCAGCATTACAGTAGTTACAGTTGTCTTTGGTCAGCTTAAATTAAGGTGCCATTCTCACTTTCGTTTTTAGCTCTGCTTTCGTTTTGATGCGGTGAAGACAAACTGAAAGAAAAGTGACTTTGGCGAGAGACCGGGGTTTCTTAAAGCTCCAGAGGTTTCTCTAAAAGACGGGCCTCTGTTTCCGGGTCCCTCAAGTGATTTCAGCTGAGAAAACGCATCCATCCACCTCTTTGTTTCCTGAAACCGGGCTCCTCTCACTTCCTGGTTTCTGAGCTTCCTGTGTCCTCGGATGCTGCCCCCTTTTCCTCGGCTCACTCACCCGCCAACAACTACGACTATCTACAAAACAGTGCAATGTCTATTCATAGGCACAATGGGATACAAATACAGCACAGGGAGGGGAACAGAAGCACTATGCACTCTCATACAGTATGTTACACACACACACACACACACACACACACACACACACACACACACACACACACACACACACACACACACACACACAGACGGACAGGACACAGTAAAGACATCAGCAGCAGTTCTAGCCTGGTGGTGTTTGCGGTGCAGCCTGCAGCGACTGGTGCTGCTGTTGACGGAGAGCAAGATGGGAACGATCCGCCATCTTAGTTTCTTCTTTCCCAGCCTCTCCTCCGCTCAGCTGCGATGTGCGCAGGCTGAGAGCAGAGGAGGTGCTTGGCCAGGTGGGAGCTGGGATGGGAGGGCGTGGAGAAAAAGCCACAGGCAGTTTAACCCGCCGCCTCGTCTCCACCCTGCAGCGACTCCTTACGCTGGTTCTGACCGCTGGCATCCAGAATCCTTTGCACAAAGTCTTTGGTCCGCCCAGCGACTAGGGGACCTACATGTGACAGACGACACCAATTAAAGCAGGAAATTAAAGGAGAGAAAACGAACAACTGATCTAGGACTACAACGATTAATCTGATTGATCGGTTATTGAAATAATGGTCAAGTAATTTAGTAATGGGTTAATCGTTAGTAAACTCTAAAATGGCCTTTTGCTAAAAAAACAACACTCCTAGAACTAATTAAGTAAAAATTGACCGTTACATTTAAAAGAAAAGGAAAAAAAACCGTGGCTGCCAAAACGATTAATCGTGATGAATCAATTAATGAAGCAATCGTCAGCTAATGTAGTAATCAATTAATTCTTAGCTGAAACTCAAAATAATGCCATTGGCTGAAAGAACAACATGCCTAGATCTGCAGTTAAGCCAACAAAAATTACATTCTGCATTTAAAAGAGAAAAAAAAACAACAAACCAGGGTGGAAACAATTAATTGTGATAAATCGATTAACAAAATAATCATCAACTGACATATATAAACCTTAAAAAAGCCGTTTGCTGATAGAACAGCACAGTAAGAGCAGAAATTAATCCAAAAATGTACATTTTGCATTTAAAACACAAATCTAGGTCTGAAATGATTGATTAATGAAGTAATCATCAACTAATTTAGTAATCAATCAATCATTAACTGAAAAAAGGCTATTTGCTGAAAAAATAACTCTCAGAGCCAAAAAAAATAAAGTTCTGCATTTAAAAGTAATAAAAGAACTTGAAACAATTAATTGTGATGAGATGATTAACAAAATAATCATCAACTAATTTAATAATTGATTAATCGTTAATAAATCTACAAAAGGCCATTTACTGGTGAAATAACACTGTCATAACTTTAATTAGGCCAGAAAATTACAACATGAATTTAAAATACAAAAAATACTCTTATATGATTAATCAGATTAATCAACTAATAAAATAATCATCAACTAACTTAGTAATTGATAAATCGTTAACTAAAACATATAAAGTCTAAAAAGGTCACTTGTTGAAAGAACAATGGCCTCAGAACAAAAACTTCACATTTTGCATTTAAATAAAAACAACCAGATTAATCCTGATCAATTGATTAATAAAATAATCGTCAGATAATTTAGTAATTGTTAATCCTTAACTGATGGATATAAACTCTAATGGGCCATTTGGTGAACCCAAAAGCTGTAATTCAGCAAAACTGTAAAAAAAACAAAAAAACATTTTGCATTAAAGATAAATAAAAAAAAACCTTGCGCTCCTCAAATGTCATAAATGTAGCTTCACCTGATTCCAAATCTGTCAAGATAATAATCACCAGATCAGCTACACTGTATTTATTTTATGTTGAGCAGAAATGGTTGAACTTTCCAAACGCTGATGTTAGATGAAATCTTTGCTACAAGTGAAAATACTAAAGGAATAATAAGTTATCGCATTTTAGGCAATAAAATGGTTATTTTCTTATCAAAAAAAGAATAGAATTATTTGCTAATTTGCATCTTTTAACATATTTCTAAAATGCCAAATCTGCAGAATGTGCCAGTTTTTTGTCGTTAAGGCGACGATGAACGTTCCGGCTTCTCACCGCTGGACTCTTTGAGAATGTCTTCGAGACGTTGGGTCATTCCACGTTCGTCTCCGTCTTCCTCCTCACTGCTTTCCACTCGCCGTCGGATCACCTCCTTGATCCGCAGCAGGGCTCCCAGCAGGTTTTCTGAAACATGGAGAATCGAGATCCAAAGGTGAGCAAAGGTCAAATTCTGAGGACGAGTTTCTCAGGATGGTTTCGCTCCTGATAGTCCGGTGGAGTCGGTTCGGTTAGGGAGCAAAACTGCAACATTTGTTACATTTTCAGGCGGTGCAGTTTGCTTACGCACTGCAAGGTGTCAAACAATCCAAACCACGAGAAGAACCTGTTCATCTCCTCACCTGGCGGCGGCGCTGCACTTAGAACTACTGAAGGAAATTAAACAAAAAACCCCAGAAGAAGAGATGAGCAAAACCTCCTTCTTCACAAGATGCGGTCAGTATGGCTTCTCTTTAGTCAATGATAAAAACTTTGGTCTTGGTTCGGTTCAGGTGAACCCTGATGCTATTTGAATGGATATATGAATACCAAGTATCTTGCTCCAGAAGCAGGAAACAGACTGTAGCCAAGGGCATTCTGGGTAAATACAACCATAACAAACATAAGAGTCTAGCGCTAGCAAGAAAAATGGATTGTGATTTTTTTAATAAAAAAAATCCTGCAAATGCTAAAATTTGACTGCATTTCATTTATGTTTCTTCTGTGAAGAAGGAGGTTTTGCTTCTTCTGAGGTTTTGTGCTGTTTTGTTCCCTGGCTCTTGGTGCAGCGCCACCACAGGCGAGGAGGTGAACAGGTTTTTTTTAATTAGTTTGAATCGTTTGACACAGTCCAGTGTGAAAACAAATCACTCCAGCTGAAAACGTAACAAATGTTGCAACTTTTATCACCAGTTGAACCGAGTCTACCAGACTAACAGGCACAAACTCTTGACACAAACAATCACATGAAGCCTGAAACCTTTATGAATTAACTATCTAGGGCACAAAGACGATGATGAGTAGATCGAAAGCTCTTCTAAAGTTAAGCAGCAGCCTAAACTCTTCTCCACTTTAAGCTCACCAGGAAACCTGCAGAAACTCCCTTCTCGCATGGAAGAGGCATAAAAAGCAGTTATTTGAAATAAAACAGGTCCTTTCTTTGACCGACGTTCGGGTCGTTTTGTGAAACTGATGGGGCCAGAATGACCTGGATCTGACTTCAGCAGATACCAGAGCAGATTACAGCAGAAGATTTGTTGTAATTTATCCTGTTGGTCTGTTGTGGAAGATCTTGGATTGAGAAATGCTGGCGGTTTTCTGGAAATCTCGGATAAAGGTCAATTTCTTAGAGGGACGGATGGCGTGTCGAAACTGCAACCCGTTTTCAGCCACAGAAACAGTTTGTAACGTTATTTAATGACTATTTTTCTGTCTTCAATCTTTTCTGTGACCTTTGGTTTCTCTGTCCAACAGACTGAATTTATTTTTTCTAAAAATTATCATATTCTACAAAACTGACAAAAACAATTTTAATACTTAAGACATAAAAAGAAAAAAATTCTTCTGAAACTTGATCCTGTTTTAGCTCATATTTTATTAGTGTATTTAAATTTGATCAATCTTAATAACTTGTACTGTTTCTGTTTCATCAAATGAGATGAAATTTTCACTGCAATCAAAATTTGTCTTCTGCAAAAATTGTATGTTTGTGTTTTTTATTATGCATTAATATACGTATTTATTCATCAAACATGCCTATTTTTTAAACTATACTGTCATTAAAAAAAATTATTTTATGAGCTTGAGCAACAGAAACACAAAATCTTACTAAGTATTTTTGTTATACTTTTCAGCATCTTTTCAGCAGGATACAGGAGTTTGTTTTAGGTAAATAAATCTTTAAAAATCTAAACAATTACCAGTTTTACTGTCAGGTCATTTCACTTATAGCAAACATTTTTCTCCACATTGTAAGTGAAAAATCTAAGAGTGAAACTTGAATTTATTAACAATATTCAAAAATTATTGACTTAAAACAAGCTCCTCTTGTCTTATTTAAAGTGTAGTAAGATTTTTGCTGAAGAAACGACAGAAAACCTTTGTAATACTTTGTGTTTTTACTGTGAACATAAAGTTTTTCTCCACTGTCTTTAAAGTAAATCGTGAATCTTGAATAAATGTTAAACAGTAGAGCAGAGGTGTGAAACTCATTTTTGTTTTGGGCCAAATAAAGATCGTGAAATCTCTTAAAGGGCCGGTTGTGCCAGAGTGTATTGATAAAACCTGTTCACATACTATTAAAAATATTAATCAATTCTTTGAGCATCTTTTCAGTCCTTCCAGGATTGTGTGATTCTTTTTGTGATTTTTATAATAAAATCAAAATGTTTGTGGTACTAATTTGGAAATATTTGCAATATTTGCACTTATTTATAAAAATAAATTTGACTTTTTATTACTTGCTGTGTAGATTATGGACTATAATCTGACACCTATTAACACTGAGGCATACATAATCTGCAGTAAACTCCAAATTATGTGTTAGTGCAAAAAAGTGCGATTTTGTGGGAATTTTCACAATAATTCTCAAGAAACTGGAGGGACTGAGTGATGTAATTTGGCAGTAAAGAAATAAAACTGCATTGATGTGATTGATTACATAATAATATTTAAGCACCCTTAGTGTTTAGCCTAGAATCTGGAGGGCCACATAGAAAGCTGCGGCGGGCCGTATTTGGCCCACGGGCCTTGAGTTTGACGCCTGTGCTGTAGAGGAACGACGCCGTGCAGAAAGATGCTGACATATGTCTGCATGGCAGGAAGAAAGATGTAACAGGAGCGCAGCATCGCAGCTGCTGACATCTGGCTGCTCCACAAACCACATTCAGAAACTGCCTCTAATCCCCCAGCAGGGCGGGAAGAACCTCCAGCACCAAACTGGATCCCCTCTAATTAGTCAGCTGAGTGTCTCCCCGTCTGGACAACAAAGGTTCGGCTTTCACTCACGCAGTTTCTCTGCATCAGCTGCTTTTCTGTGCGACTGCAAAACCGCGGCCGTGGTTTAACTCCGCCGCTGACGGGGTGAAACAAAAGCGCCGCCTGCGATTCTGACTTCGCCTTCTGTCTGGTCACCTGACCCGAGTCAACATCTTCTGCCAGGCTGCGCCTTTTCCATACGGATGGGATAAAATGTCTGTAACCTGCTTGTCTTTGGGGGAAAGTTTAAGTATTTATGACTTAAACCATCACAGCAGTTTAATCCACTGTTAACATCCCATAATGTGGTTTTCCAAGCCGCCTTTAAATGCAACATAAGCTCCAAGATCAGATGTGTGTTAGAATCATGGCAGCAAACCAGAAAAAGGTAAAACAAAAACAAACTTTGCACAGTTTTTTCCCCCCAGTCTACCCAACCGGCCCTTTGAGGAAATTCATGATCTTGATTAATTTATTTGTGTATTTGAGGATCCATTAGTCTCTACTGTAGTATTTTTCCTGGGGTTTTCATCAGCGTAACTATGCAAATCCTTTACAAACATTCCTAAAAAGACATAAAGGTATTTCTTAAGACACAAAGGAAGTTGAATTAAACATAAAATTTAAACCAACTGGTTCAATAACTTGCAAACATTACAAAAAGACATGAGAAAAATCCTATTTTCAACCATATCAGAACTTAAAATATGCTGAAAGATATGACCCAAAATGACACTGAATCACACAGTGAATTTGTAAGTTTCTGATGTCGTTTGGTGTTCAGTCTGCAGAAGAGGAGCGAGACCAGCAGGCTGAGAAACGGTTTCCTCCCTTCAGGTTTCAGCTTCATCTCATACATTATTTACACACACAGTTTGAATTGAACATATCTATATTTCACATGAAGTACTTGATTATTTTATTTTTTGTTTGTGTGGTAGATTTCTTAATATTGGACTTGTGTCAGAATTTTGTACCACAAAGTTGCACTACAAAAACTGAAATCTTAATAAGATAAAATATCTTAAATTAAGTTGATTTTTTTCCTGTATTTTTTTTTTGGTAAGATATTTTTCTTACAAGCTGTTAATGTAAAAAAAAATTCTTATTAACATGCAATGCCTTTCTACTTTTTTCTTGTTTTTGAAAGATGACTTTTTGCAGTGTGATATGCCAATAAAAAAATCCTTGAATCGTTGAATATGTAGGTATAGAAAATGCACCGCTGACACATTACTAAGCATTTTTGGCTTAGTTTCTAGAGCAAATATCTTGGTACACTTAAAATAAGACAAAACTAAATCACAAGTATCGTTTAATAAGATTCTATTAAGTCAATAAAGACTAAAATTGATTTAAAAATTACTAATTTTCCACTGGCAGAATATTTCATGCATAAATGTTGCTATCAGTTGATTAAAAATTTTGATTAATCACAGTGCATAAATTTGTATGTTTGAAATTCAAATACAGACACAGTTTTGGTTTCTGCAGTAATGGTTTGAGCTCTTCCTTTTGTCGAACTGTAAACCAATTAAAATGCAGGTCCAACGGGGTTTTATTTCATCTTTTTATCTGATTTTTTGCAGCAGAAAGCAGGTAATGTTGTCTGTATGTTCTCAAAATCAACTGAGGGAAACTTACTCCACCACACATGCATACAAGTAGCAGCAAAGTTGTTCTGGGGACAGCTGACTGATGAGATGTGTTTTATTTTTTCCAGTTTTTTGGTGCCCCAAGAGCTGATTCCACCCAGGGAAACTGCCCATTTCAAAAACCGCAACCGTATTCATGTCCTCAAAAAAATTTGTATTGTCTGAAGATTCTTGTTTTTCCAGGTTTTTCTGTCCCCCTCACTTCTGAAATGATGGTGGAGAAGCAAAAGGAAGCAAAGTCCCATGTGAGGTAAGACTGTAGTGATACAATAATCTCACGATACGATACGATACACGATATTCTTTCCACAATACAAAATATATTGCAATATTCAGCGAACGATACAATTCAATACACTTTTGCGATTTTCTGAAAGATTTTAGATGGACAGAGTGATTTTGGTGACATTTTGTGCCTGTTATAAAGTTGGATTGAATTAATTTAACTGAAAACTGATTAAAAGCACCAACTACACAATACCTGCTCTGGTTG